>VDFB02252441.1:0-84697 GCA_007258455.2 Sequoia sempervirens
TAAGGAAAAAGAAGTTTGGATTGAAGAGGAAGAAGCACTAGAAAGAATTCTTAAAAATTCCAAGTATGTGCAGAAGAATCATTCTAAAGAACAAATCATTGGTGATAAGAGAAAATGTGTACTGACAAGAAGGAAATTTGTTGAAGAAATGGTAAATCTACGTTTACTTTTTGAAGTTGAACCCAAAAAAGTGATTGAAGCATGCAAGGATGAGTATTGGACTGGCTATGGAAGAAGAACTAATGCAGATCGAGAAAATCAACTTGAACTTGTCCCAAGACCAACAAAACAAGAAGGAAGGTGATTGAACCAAGTGGGTATTCTCGAACAACCCGAATGAGTGGGAGAAGTGGTAAGAAATGAACATAAGGTTTGTGTGTGTAAAGGCTACTCACAAGTAGAAGGAATAGAATTTGAGGATATATTTGCTCTGGTGGCACGAATGGAAGCTATCAGGATATTTTTGGCTTTTTCAACACATAAGGATTTCAAATTTTATCAAATGGATGTGAAGTCTACTTTCTTGAATGGAGAAATGGAAGAAGTATATATAGAACAACCAAAAGGATTTTAGTTATCGAATAAACTAGATATGGATTGAAGCAAGCTCCCAGAGCTTGGTATGCAAGACTAGATAGGTACTTGCTACAACAAGGATTTAATAAAGGTAACACAAATAGAAATCTTTACTTCAAAGTTGAAAAAGATCAAATCTTGATTGTGGTTGTGTATGTTGATGACATATTTTTTAGAGGAAATGAAGATATGTGCAAAAAAATTATAGAAGAGATGTAGAAAGAATTTGAAATGTCAATGTTTGGGTAGATGAATTTCTTCCTTGGGCTACAAATCAATTAGATAGATAAAGGTATTTTCATTTCACAATCAAAGTGTCAAGGAAATGTTGAAGAAGTTTGGAATGGAAGATTCTAAATTGGTATGTACCCCTATGGTTATTGGTTGCAAGCTGAGCAAGAATAATGAATCTCCTAAGGCTGATCGGAGAAAGTATAGATCAATGATTGGAGGACTGTTATATCTAACAACTACTTGACTAGGTATCATGCATGTAGTTTGTCTTGTGGCTAGATTTCAAGAAGATCCTACAGAGCCACATGTTACAGTAGTGAAGAGGATATTCAGATACTTGAAGGGAAATTTGTATCATGGCTTGTGGTATCCAAAGGATACTGACTTTACTTTGAGTGTTTACACAGATGAAGATTGGGTTGGTTATGTAGATGATATGAAAAGTACAAGTGGCAGTGCATTCTTTCTTGGATGCATATTGGAATCATGGCTAAGCAAGAAACAAGATTAAATGTCTTTATCTATTATAGAGGTAGAATACATTGCAATAGCATCTTTCTACACATAATTGTTATGGATGAGGCAAACGTTGAAGGATATCAAAGTGGTATATGATGAACCAATTTCTATCTTTTGTGATAATGCAAGTTCTATTAGTATATCAAATATTTTGGTAATACATTCAAGTACAAAGCATATCTCAATCCGGTCTCACTTTTGAGAGAGAAGGTTGTAGAGAATGAAGCAAAGCTTGAATATGTGCCTATAAAGGATCAGATTGTGAATATATTTACTAAGGCTCTTCCTAAGGATACTTTTGAGTATTTCCAAGAGAATTTGGGGGTTATTTTCCCTCCTTATTTGAACTAGATGCATAAGGAGATGCATCAATCTAGCGAATCTCAAGATTTATTCTTTGGTATGGACTAATTTTGGTGGCTATCTCTTGAGGGGAGTAGGTAGTGGAATTATTAGTTGTTGCAATTTTTCAATTAGAATGAGTGAGTGTTGTCATTATACAATGGTTGTTGATTGATGCAGTATGGTGTGTGCTCCTAAGGGGGAGTATGTAGAGCAGTACAATGTTGTTTGATATCAATGGGAGAGATGCAAATCTATTGCTCTTTTCCATTGATGTCAAAGGGGGAGAATGAGTCATGTGAAAAAGGGAGAGAGTGTAATGAGTTAGTTGTGTAAGAGGGAGAAAAGAGATAATGAGCTAGTATGGAGAAGAATATTGAGGATTAGAGTTTTTACGTTTTTTGTTCATGGTTTTTCACATCATGTGTTGCCATTAATGACAAAGGGGGATATTGTTGCAAGGTGTAGTTGGTGTTATCATTGATTTCAACAAGCCTTGGTGTTGTCATTGGTGTCAACTATATGAGTGATATATTTTTGCAAGAGTTTGAGTAGTTGGTATTGAGTTGATGTTGTCTCTAATGATGCTTTGATTAGTTGCATTATGTTGTCATTAGTAAGCTATCGGTGTCAACCTCTAGTGTTGCTTTGATAAGATTTTTTCTATGGATGTATGGTTGAGTTTCTATGTTGTGATTGGCTTGGTGGTGATGAGGAAGTGTTGAAGATGTTGAGGATGTGTTTTTAATGCTTGGTTTCCAAGTGATTTTGAGAAAATTTGAATAAAAAGAGGAAACGGTGTGTTGCAGTGGTGTTTTGTGTTGTAGAGTAGCATTTTGGTTTCACTCTATATTACTTCTATGTTGAATATCTTCGTATGTGGTTTGGATATGTTGACCAAAGGTATTCAGAGGTGTTGCATCCAAAATTTGGTGTGTTGGATCAATGTGTAGAGGAAGTTATGCTCACCAGTGTATAAAATGTGCATTGCAAAGGTGTATGGGAGAAATGGTTTTTCTCCACATTTCTATATAGAATGGTTTCAGGTCTTACAGATCTAGAAGAGTGTTGATATTTTTTGTATCTTTCTTCACTTGAATTTGTTTGAGATTTGGTGCTTTGGAAGTCAGTTTCTTGAGTTGCAATGTACAACAAAATTATCTAAGTGTATTAGGTGTGTGCATTCTTCAAGTGAAAGTTGTTGCGAAGGAATTTTTTGGAATTCAAGATGTTTGTGGAATATTCCATATTATGTTCAAGTGATATTTGTTGTCTATGAGTTGTTTTTAGATTAAAGGAAGTGTGTACTTAATTGTTTAATGGTGTTCACATGGGTTCGTCCAGCCTTGGGTGTTTACACTAATTGCAGAGTTGTTTCGGTGTTTGTGGAAGCATGGTGTGTCATGTATGATTGGATTTAGGTCTAAGTTAAGGTCTTTTGTGGTCCTCCTTCATTCCTTTCCACCACGAGAATGTTTTGGTGCCAAAATAATTTGAATTTTCATGGTTGAAGCGTATAGTTGACCTTGGAGAATGTTTTCAAAGTTGAAGATAATATAAATATGTGTTGAATTGTTGAGGGATGATAAGATAGATGTGTGTGATGTGAATGATGTGAATGATGTGAATGATGTGAATTGCAGATTTGTAAGGTGTGAATTTGTGAAGTGTGTGATCTTTCATGTGTTAGATTATTGGATACAGTGAGCAAAAGGTTTCAACAATCTTTAGTAAAGCCATGAAAGTGTTGGTGATGTTTTGGTAGACTTTTTTGTTGCATTGAGATGGATTTCTCACTGTAACACTCTTCTCTATCTTCTTTTCTATTTTGGTAGTGAGCCTTTCTTTCTTCTAGGAAATGAGCCCTCCACTAGTGAGCCCTTTGTAATCGGTGTTGATATTACTTTATATTGTGAGCCAATCCTCATGGTTTTTCCCTTCTTGGGTTTCCCACATAAATCTGGTGTTTTTTCGTGCATGGTGTTGATTCGGTTATGTTCTTGTTATTTGCTTTCATGATAAATCATTCTAACAGATTAAGGGTTAATTGAATTAAAGTGAATCTGAATGTTTGTGAGGGTTTTTAATTTTTAAGGTACAATTGATTCACCCCCCTCTCAGTTGTCTTGTCCATTTAATAGAATGTTGCAACAAATGACTAAAAAACCTACTCTTGAATGCTCTTGACAATAATATTTGCTCATATGAAATTTTCCTTATGCTAGATGATGTTGCTTAGATTTGAATTGATAAAAATACTATGTATTTATAAGTGTTTATCTAATTTCTTGAAAATTAGATTCCAAAAGCTGACAATTGCATATGAAATTTCAATCATTAAAAGATTATCAAAAACATATTAAAATTTGGGACCTAAGACTTAAGGAGGACCCATTCGCCCTTGGGCGAATGGGTCTTGGCCCAAAATTCCAATACATTCATTTTAGGGTGATTAAAATATTAATTGCATTAACTAAATATAGGTTTCCCTTTCAAAAAATGGGAAAATAAGGCTTTGGAATGCATAATTTGGAAAATTAGAATCTTAATTAAGTCTAATTAAGGTACCCAAAAATAGTGTGAAATTATAAAGGTATACAATTTCCTACACTACAAGAAATAAGAGGAAGGCCTAAGTAAATATTAGGAAGAGCAGCATCCTAACATCCCAAAATGTGCACTACTTTGTCTTGCACAGTTTGCTATGTATTGAAGAAGTATATCTTTCTTTTATTATAGTTGATATGTTAACCTGAATCCTTGGCATAAGCATTCAAAGTGGATTTCCAATGGCTAGCTTCAACAATCAAAGCTTCTCCAAATAAAATAGTGTCATCAACAAACTGTTAGTGAGAAGCAGGAGGAAGAGAGGAGGAGGCCTTAAAACCTTTTAGTAACTTCTTTTCCAAAAAAATTTAAAAATTTCTTCCCAAAACCTCTGCCATAATTATGAAGAGGTATGGAGAGAGGGGATCCCCTTGCCTTAGACTATGAACACAAGAAAAAACTCCTTAGGGACACCATTCACCAAAATAGAATATTTTGGGGTAGTAACACAAGCTGTAATAAGCTTAAGAAACCTTTCTTTGAACCCATATTGTTTGAGGATAGAAAAAAGGAAAGGCCAAGACACTCTATCATAGGCTTTAGTAATGTCCAATTTCAAAGCCATCCCCTATTTCTTGTTGAGCTCCATAAAGTTGGAAAATCTCATGGGTTGAAATAGTAGTATCCAAAATGTGTCTTCCTTGAACAAACCCCTTTTGGTTTTTAGTAATCATTTTATTTAAAACAACTTTTAGTCTATTCACAATAAGTAGAAAAAATCTTGTAAGTAGTGATACAAAGACTTATAGGGCCTGAAATAATCGTGATGAGGAGAGACATCTCCCCTTTTAGGGATGAGAGCAATAAAAGTAGAATTTAGTTGGTTTAAGAGTCTACCCCGATTGAAAGAAGTCTCTGACAACATTTAAGAGGTCACTACACACACTTCCCTGAATTCTTGAAAAGAATCAAGAGGAAACCTAATCTGGCCCTGTGGTCTTATAAGCCTCCAAAAAGAGAAAACAACAAACTCTAACTGAGGGAAACAACTTTAGTCAAGTCCTTGTCTTGTCAATGATCACCTTGGGAATCACTCTTGAATAAGTTCATTAGACTCCAAAGGGGCATCATTAGAATCCATTTGAAATTTTGAAAAAAGGAGATAGCCACATCAACACATCTCTTCGCATTCACGTAGAGTCATCCCTCTCCTTAACAAGTTGTCTTATCATATTTCTACTTTTTGTGTTTCATAGTAGATTGATGAAAGATCCTAGTGTTTTTGTCACCTTCAAAAAGCCATTGAATCCAATATACTTTTTTGTTTCTAGAAGATCTCCTCTTGTTTGTTAACTTTTAAACCATTGAGCTCTTAAATCACATTCTGATTGCAAGTATCCTCATCAACCACTCCTCTTCCATCAAATTTTTCACCTCCTTTATGTTGTATTCGATAGACTTCTTAGTGTAGAAAATGTTACCAAAAGAAAACTTATTTTATCCTTTAACTCTTTCTTTGATCCTTTTTAGTTTATTAGCTAGACAATACATTGGAGTTCCAACACAAGGTTCATTCCACCATCTGTCCACAAGGGTTTTGAAGTCTGAATGATGAGTCTAAAACGTCCCTTTGACAACATTATCTTTCCTATAGAGAAGAAGAACATTATGATCCGACCCAGTTCTAGGAAGAGACATTAAAGTGAGATCGTGAAGAATGTTCCAATTAGAAGAAATGAGAAAGCAAACTAGTTTGAATTGAATCAAGTGATTACCCAGTCGCCTATTAGACCAAGTATATTTACTTTTAATATTTTTGAGCATAGTTATTTTTCAAGCAAGTTGAATTTTGTGTCTATTTTAAATGTGTCACAAATGTTACTCATTGATATTTTATATTTTGTAATTTTTTATGGAGTGCTCATTGTGAAGAAAATTTAAGAATGATTTTATACTTTTAGTATATCCATTTCATTTTGAGTGTTTCAAAAATATTTAATCTCTATGTATATTAGTTTAATTTAGCATGCATCTACCTTGTAGTTTGCATGCACATCAAAGTGGAGGTAAAATATAATAGTAAAAATTAAGCACGTACCCATGCCCTTTTCCTTTATGATTTGGCCCACTTTGATTACAATATCTTTTAATAAATGAGTAGTCTACAAGTGACATATTCTTGCATGAATTTGGCTTGTGACATCACCTTGTCCAAATATCATTATCAATTATCCTTAGAGATTGTGTATAACCCCTAGATGCCCTCATTCATCACCCTAAATTAGATATATGTAAAGGAATTTATTTTTAGTCCCTTTATTATTATGTGATATTCCAATTCTATAAAAAATTGGATGTTCTTTATTGATTTATTTTGAGTGCAAAGTGTCACTTCAATGCATTTTAATTTTTGTGCAATGTATGAAAATTGGATGTACTCTATTGATTTTTTATCCTTTTTCTTTTCAATATTTGGGCACATAAATTTGATAATTTTGAGATTTTATCACTACCCTAATCCACATAATAGTCCATTTTCACATTAGGATAGTCATAATAGTGTAGATCGAAACGATAGGGATAGTTGGGGTGTAAAACAAGGCCTACCATTTTGTTCACCCACCCACCCCAACATGTTTGTGTAGTTTATTTTTATAAAGGGGTAAAAACATTATTGAAAATCGAGAGAAGAACGCATTACCTGCAGCAAAGGGACCAAGGTCCCAGGAAACAACAAAAATAGAAAAGCGAGCACAACGAAATTGACCAACTCTTAAACCCACCCCTATCACCAGCCAGAACTCCCTCGGCTGGGTGAAGCTCACAGAGGAATAAACCCCCACTCCTCGATTCTCCAACCGTCGACACGCTTAGAAGCCCATTTTGCTAAGCAATCAGTAGCTCTATTCCACTCCCTTGGAATATGAACAAAAGTCACCATTTCCATCAATGAACTAACCTGCAAAATTTGTTGCACAATTATAGCCAACTAACCCCCTCCACTTTTCGCTCAATGAGAAAATTGATCAAGACCTGGGAATCAGATTCACAAATAATCCTTCTCCACCCCAAAGCATGAGCCCTTTCAAAGGCGCAAAGGATTGCCAAACCTTCCATAACGTTGATAGTCTTCGACCCCTCGTGGATTGAAAAGAGGAAAACCATTGAACCTAAAGAATCCCTACCAATCCCCCCAATACCAGCAGGTCCCGGATTTCCCCTAGAAGAGCCATCAGTATTAATCTTCAGAACCCCCTCAGGAGGGAACTGCCAACTGCCCATTTTTGCTTCGCCTTCCGCCCTCTCCTAACACAAGCAGAAGTCACAGACAACCCCTGAATCCCTAATCTCTCCACCACCTCAGCATCCCTTTTCTCCAGCGGAAAGCTCACAACACACTTAGTCTCCATCGTCTCCTGAATCATGCTCAAAATTCTCTGCCAAACTTGTTGCACAAGCTTCTTCTCACCACAAAAAATACGCCTATTCCGTTCCAACCAAATCTGCCACAACAGAAAGATAGGCCCCACGAACCACACTTCCTGTAAGAAAGAGGTCATAGAGGGAGGTCTACCAACACTATTCCAAAATTCAATCAAGGAGGAAGCATGAACACAGGGCTTCCACCAAACATCCCACCAAAAATGCCAAATCTGGATAGCAAAAGGACAGCAAAAAAATAAGTGAGAAGACTCCTCCTCAGCAACCCCACACAAAACACAAACAGAAGGGCCTTGGAAACCCCTCTTCTTGATATTGTCCCAAGTCAAACACTTATTCCAGGTCAACAACCAGACAAAGCAATTACACTTTGGCCAGGAGAACTTGTTCCGTACCTTCTTCCACCACTGAACTTCCTCCCCAATCACCCTGTGGGAAGATAACACCTTATATCCAGAGGCAACAGTATAGACACCCATAGGATGAGGAGCCCAAGCAAGCACATCTTCCTCTAGGAGAGAACTACATTATCGACTGGAAAGAACACTTTGCAACACAACACATTCCTCTTGCAAACCAACATCCGGCCAAACATCAGGAGACTTCCATCTAGCCATCTCAAGCTGCCCGCAAGAAGAGAATGATTTAAAGTCACTCACCTGTGACCAACCAACCTCAAGAAACCTATGGCAAAGATTCAATAAATTAGGATACTGAGAGATGAGAGGAGGAGAGCCATCCCAGGAATCAAACTAGAATTGGGCTTCGGTCCCTTGCTTGCAGATCCAAAATAAACCATCCTTAATAAGAGTAGCCCCCTTTTTTAGAGTCCCCCAAATCACCGAACCCTTCCCAACAAGGGGATACCGAGGACTATCAGTCTGAGGAATCCCCAAGAAGTACTTTTGGGACAGGACCCTGGCCCAAATCTTATCTTGCTCAATGCACCACCGCAAATACAGCTTTGCAGCAAGCGCCACCCCAGTCAAAGCCGACTATTGTAATCCAAGATCCCCATACTACTTCGGGCTACAAACAACCTCCCATCTAACCAAACTCCATTTAGAAGACATCAAGCTACCAGCCCATAAGAACTGCCTAGCCATAGAATCAAATTGCTTAACAAAGCTCACTGGGGCAACCTGAAGCATGCATCTATAAATGGGAAAATCCTGCACCACAGACTTGATTAACTAAACACACTCAGCAAAAGATAACCACCTATGAGTCCAGTGATTAAATTTTACCAAAAATTTATCCAAAATACTCTTCCAGGACTCCCTAGGCAATCATCCATCCGAGATAGGCATACCAAGATAGGTCAAAGGAAGATTCCCAATCTGAAATCTCAAGGTATGAGCTATTCGTTGTTGGATGAGGCCCGGAGTATTAAAAAAGAAGATGGAATATTTATCTCCATTAATCAATTGTCTCGAGGCAGTTAGGTAGACATCCAACACCCTACGAATATTAGCAGCTTCTCGCATTGTAGCCTTTCCCATCAGAGCAGTATTGTCCACAAACTGAAGGTGCAACTGTGGAGGCAAGTCACCACCCCACTGCCAACCCTGAATTAGACCAACCTCCACATTTCTTCTAATCAACCACCCCAAACCTTCAACAAAGAGAAGAAACAAATATAGAGAGAGGGGATCCCCCTGATAAAGCCCCCTAGAAGCACCAAATAACTCAGAGTGCTCTCCATTAATAATCACAGAGAAAGAAACCGAAGTAACGCAACTCATAACCCAATGAATCCAATCTTCCCTGAAACCAAAGACACTGAGAACCTTTCGAAGGAAGGACCATCTGACCCTGTCATAAGCCTTAGCCATATCCAGCTTAATGAACATAGCCTTTTCTTTGGAGTTGGCCATAGAATGAATGGTCTCAGTTGCAATAACAATCCCATCCAAAATTTTCCTACCCACCACAAAACTGCTATGCTCAAAGATCAGCTCCTTAAGCCCCTTTTTTAACCTGTCAGCAATTAACTTAGACATAACTTTATAAATTACATTGCAAAGAGAAATGGGATGGAATTGACTTAACCTATCAGCGCCATCACACTTGGGAATGAGGGCAAGAAAGGTAGAATTTAAAGCCCTTCACAACTGCTTGTTCCGCTGAGATTCCTGAACAACAGCCAAAAGGTCTAGCTTGATAATATCCCATAATTCTTGGAAAAACTCCACTGGGAAGCCATCAAGTCCAAGAGCTTTCCCTTTCTTCAGTTGGAAAATAGTCCCCTCAAGCTCCTCCAGCGTGATATTGCTCATAAGAAGCTCATTCATTTCTCTAGAAACCAGAGGGGGGATACAAGAAAGAACCTGGGCTTCTTTAGGAGACCCCCCTTGTGAATCCTCCCGAAAAAGAGAGGAAAAATAACCCGGTCATTCACTAGAACCAAAATAGAATTAACTTGCCTCTTGGATTTCACTGAATTAAAGAAAAAAGCAGTGTTTTTATCCCCTTCCTGAAGCCATTCTATCTGCGCCTTTTGTTTCCAATACATTTCCTCCCGCAGCTCGCACTCCTCCAGAGCTTTCAAAGCTTAAGCCTCCTCCTGAAGCAAATCCTCAGTCACCCCACCCTCCCTTATCAGTCTCGTGATACCATCCAATTCATTCTAAGCAGTCGCCTTAGCATGAAATATGTTCTCAAAGCAATGTAGATTCCACCGCTTGAGCTGATATTTCACATACTGAAGAAGTTTAGCAAAGGTGTACATTTTCGTACCAAAAGCAAGTCTACCATGTCTCCACTAGTCAGCCACATGATCATACAAAGATTGGTCCCGCAACCACATGAGTTGAAATCTAAAAGAAGGAGAACGAGGCACACGACTTGACACAATAGCCAGCTTGATAGGCCAGTGGTTGGATCCTCTCCAATCCAAAATTTCAAAATAAGAAGACCACATACCACCAATCCAGTAACAGGAAACCAAAAAGTGGTCCAATCTCTCCGCAATATAATTATCCCCAACCCTGTGATTGTTCCAAGTAAACTAACCATTACTGGGCTTAATATCCACTAAATTAAAAGCATCAAGGTTATCACACAGGAGCATCGCAGAGGGCTCCAGCCACACAATACCACCACACTTCTCAGCCAACTCAGTGATAGCATTAAAATCTTTAGCTAGGATCCAAGGATGGAAAGGAGCCAAACTGCGGACAAACCTAATATGGGACCACAGAGACTGCTTACCCTGAAGATCAATAGGAGCATAGATATTAGAAAGGAGCATCATCTCCCCTGTCTCAAAGCTAGAAGCAATCATAGACATAGTAAATTTAGAGGACACCCACCAAAGAGGACAGATCTTTCGCAGGTTCCACAAACAAGCTATGCCCCCAAAAGACCTATGAGCACCAATGCACTAGCATTCCCCATTCCACCACAACTTAGGCACCAAACTAAACATATTCTCCACTGATAGCTTGGTCTCCTGTAGAAAAAAAATATCAAGACCATGTTTCCTAACCAAATCATGAACTGCTTTTTGTCGAGGGCCGTTGTTCAAGCCCCTTACAATTCATGATAATATAATCATTTCGAGGGGTTCGAAAAAAGAGAATCCATAGTCTTTATCGACCCTGACTCCACCAAAGTCTCACCTATCAACTTGATCTTTTCTAGATCCTTCTTTCTACCAAGTTTGGCATGTTTCTCTGCCCCACCTTTCTTAAGATCTCTTTGTAAAAGGCCCAACTGAGGAGAAGGTTTGTTGCACTTAGTCACATTTGGACATATGATTCATCCAGAAGGAGAAGAATCCCCACCACCTTTCGGCACCTTGGCTAAAAGAAATGGCACCACCGAGACCACTAACTGTTGATCTGTATCCATCTGTAAATTATCACCACCTGGTGGAATCAATGAAACACCAGAGATATTGTCCACTTTTGCAGAATCCTCAACCTCTTGAACTAGACTCAGCAAACCTGGGTTCACTTCCTGCTAGCTGAGATCATCCAGTACCTCAAACTTATTAAAAGTATCATCATCATATCATTCCTTAATTGTCCTCTTCTGGCCCTGGTTCTTATTACGAGCCTTAACCTAAACAAAACCATCAACACCAACTACCTCTCTAGAGGCAAGGCCCTTCCCCTTATCAGCCGTAGGAGGGTTTCGAGGAGGTTGTGCAGGCTGAGACTCCACCAACTTATATCTTGGACATCTACGCTACAAATGCCCATATTCATGACATAGACAACAACGAAAAGGAAGAGTCTTGTAATCCAACTGCTGCACCCAAGAGAAGGGTCCCGCACACATATCTACAGCATTAGGTAAAGGCTTACTAAGATCAATCTCAACACAAATACAAGCAAAATTCATTACCTTTTTACCCAAGGTTTGCAATGAGGATCCAACTAGTTTTCCAAGCATCGACGCCAACAGGTGCAAAGCATCCTCCCGACAGCATTCCACCAGAAACTGAGGCAAACGAACCCACATGGGAACATGATTTGGGAGCTCCTCCGAGGGGATAAAGCCAACATGCCATGGTTTGATAAACAACCCCACCTGGTTATGGAAATAAGGACCTCCCTCAAAGACCCTAGTGTGATCAGCCATGCAATTAAAGGTAACCATGAAGTAACTATTGGCCAACAACATGATCTCCATTTCTCCCTCTGGCACCCAAGTCCTCTGGGCCCAAGATTCCAAAAACTATAGTGAAACCCTCATCCCCAAAAAATTTCAATATAAAGAGTGGTTCATATAATATTCAACATCTTCGACAATCATCTTAGGCGGGATCACCAATTTAGGCCTCTCTTGGCAACGCTCGAGACAACTGTTAATCTTCTTGAGCCTCAAACCATTAGACGAACCCGTGCCAACAAACCCTGAATCCAGAGCAAAAAAATTATTATCAAAAGATTTTATGCCTTGAGTCGGAGACTTCAATCCGATCACCGCACGAAAGTCCAAATCAGGAGACACCCTAGATATCTCACCCTTCGAAAAGGCCATCAAGCCCTAGACGGGTATGCAAAAATTCTAAATGATATTGGGTGGGAGAACCCACACCACATCCCTAGACTACACTCAGCATAAACACCTTTCACATGAGCCCACTCACATCCACACCAAGCGAGGAGAGTGAGCACCACACCTTGCTCTCAACACCTCGCGCACCACCACATGCACCACTCTGTGAAACCACTGCCAGAGACAAACCCACACCACAGGGGGCACCAAAGAGATCCTCAGTGCACCAAAGAAGCCGCAGACGCCCAGAAAAATGTCATTTAAGCACCTAGAAATCAAGCAGAACCTTGAAAGAGCCAAGCCCCTAAGCGCTGTGAGACCCACCCAAACCCGCGAGGCGGAAAGAGACCAGTCCGCGAGCTGGGGCACCGGATGCCCTAGCTAAACCATTGAAGTTGCAAGCTGAAAATGCATTCCTCCAAATTCCTTTGTGTAGTTTATTTAGCCCCATAAGATGAAGAACACAAAATATGCATCCCTACAACTTTTTACTTAATGCAACTAACACTTTTTGTAACTTTTGAAACATTGTCATCATGATCAAATAGCTTAGATATTTTTAAAAATGAGAGAGGTTATTGTTGAGGTACCCTACATGCACCTATAGGTCTAGAAGGAATGTTTGTAGATGCCACAAATTCTAAGAAATAACCTATCATAGTTTTTTTTTAAATTGCACTTAGGGCTCTTATGAGATTGCATTGGAATAGTGTAGCCTAGAACAATTGGGATAGTTAGGGTGAAAAATAATACCTTTAGCACTTGCCTACCTAGACATATTGGTGCTATCTATTCATCTCCATAATGTAAAAAACAAAATTTATGCTTCCCTAGAACATTTTGCTTAATTCAACTGATGTTTTTTGCAACTTCAAAAACATTGTCACAATGGTCAAACAGCTTGAAGATTTTTAAAATGGAGATATTATTATGGAGGGACCCTTCATGCACCTATAGGTTTAAATGGAATTTTTGTAAGTTCCACGGATTTTGAGAAACATCATGTAAGGCCTTTCTAATGCTCATTCAACTTGGTGTTAGACACACAATTCAGAGGAGTTCCTAGCTTAACAGTTCACTAAACCCTCACAAAGACTTCATTTAATTATCAACCAGGGCTTCATAAGCTTTTGATGATGCTAGCACTGTATGTGCATTCACATACTCTACACAGCCTATATTAGTGAGTATAGGTGGTATACACGTGTATAGGAAAATAGTAAAGGTTGGAAAAGGAAATAAAGTGTTAACTTGTAAAATAGGGGAAATTACTTAATCTGCTACTGATGCTATGAGTACCTTCAGCTTAACACTATAACTTTTAACTACTAAAACTAAACTCTACAATCCACTACCACTACTGAAACTTACTTCTAACTACTTGACTCCTCCAAAGAATGACTCAAAGACACCTTATAGATCATAATTTTGTTGGAAACTAGGAACATTGAGAGGGGGGGTGAATCAGTGTTCCACAATATTTGAATTTCAAATCAAATCTTAAACTATCAACAGCAATATTTAACCTTTAATAGCATTTATAGCATATAAACAGAAGGAAACATGCAAACTCATTAAAGATACAATGTGAACATCATAACACCAGAATTTTTACGTGGAAACCCTGTTAGGGGAAAAACCACGATGGAGATTAATCCACAAAGTATACTCTATTAAAAGCATGATCAAAAGGGAATGCACTTGCATTCAGGCACACTGCCTAGAGCTCACTACTCAAAATAGGGAAGTCTCACTGCCTTACAAAATATTTGAGATTACAACAAAATGTTGAACTGAGAATATAGCATCTACAAATTCCTGGATTCAGTTCCAATGAGGCACATAAAATATATTTTGGACCTCTTATCCAATTCATACTTTTGCTCTGCTTAGCTCTACTTTCTTACATGAAAACCCTTTTGTTGCACAAACAAAATTCACTTCAACAGATCTTTTGATATTAGCTCATATTGCTACTCTACACTTTTTCACTTACACACCTTCTCACTTCTTGATCCACACACCACACACCACACACCAAAAATGATTTTCCGATCTCACATATATATATCTGCTAACAAGATTTTATTGCTATATGTCGGCTTCGAACAAAATATAATATTCTTCCACATGTCGGCTCAAATCATCAATTAGAATTAATGCATACCCACACAAGTTGGATAGACTGTATTAGGGACCCAAATCAAAATTTCCAACATAAGAAATAGTTAAACAAATATTCCTCATACATCTAGAACATGCCATACACAATAGGTCGGCCATAATGAGAAAATAAACAATAAATCATTCTACCGAATCTCTTAACTCGTACACCGATTTCTGCAACACCACAAAACTTACCAATAAGGTAACATACATGCTTGACAAGCTTCCCTAGGGACCCACACAAAAAAATAATGATCTGGTGAAGTATTCAGACCAACTTATCAACCAGATACTCTGTTCTTCATACTTTTTTCCAGTAGATTACAATCTTCTACTTTTCTTGCCGATAGGAACTACTTCTAAATTGCGGACCATACTACTAACTCCAGTTGCCATCAATGACAACACTAGCAACCAAAAACAATCTCCCAAATCCATATGCCAACAAATTCATGATAAAATATATCATTCATGTGCATGTAATTAAGAGTTTACTTGAAATGAATGCAATAGTATGTTGCACAAATTATTTTCATTACACCAAAAGATTGACCTTTTAATGCTCGATACAACCACCAGAGTTAATGAATCCATGGGAGGTAGTTAATCCATGTCACAAATCTGAGCATTGTGTTGAACAACATAAGGAGACCAAGGGTGCACACCTTGCAACAATCCCCCTAGTGCAAGCGAGGGGCTTGAACCTGTCACCCAAACTCTAATACCAATTGTTGCACAGACAGTTGTCATTGCACCAAAAGATCGACCTATTAATGCCTGATACAACCACCAGAGTTAATGAATCCATGGGAGGCAGTTAAGCCATGTCACGAACTCGAGCACTGCATTGCGTAACAAAAGGAGACCAAGGGTACACACCTTGCAACACAATATAATCATCTAATATAATGAAAAAAATCAAGGTGTGTGAATAGTACCTCAAGTGGTCCTTGCTCAAGTTATTGTACCAATAGAGAAAAAATTAAATATACGATGCTTGAATCAGCCAATCATAATGGTAAACTGAAATTCCTTTATCACATAGAACTAAACCCTTGCAAGATGACAAGAATCTCTACAGATCTCTCATTCATGAGTGCATATCCATTGCAACTAAATAACAGAAAACTAACAATGAAGTGTTTTTTTTAAAACAAAAATTGGAACTATTAATTATATATTTTCTAACTAGATCTACTCCTCAACGACCGATCCAAATATATAGGCTCAAGAGGAGTTTTATTCACACAAGGACTAAAAATAGAAAACTAAATGCAGATGTCCACTCTCCCTCAAAATAGGGAGAGGAATAGTCTTTGCAACTGAAACCATAATTGAAAAAGATAGAAGAAGACAAATAGAATTGAAACTCTACCCTAACGGTTTGATAGAGACGTGCTTTATGAAAACTGTCATGCTAGCTTCCTAATCAATACAAAATTCTTCTTCCTTTTATCATCTTATTGGATGATTTGGTGACTCACAATTGACCACTTTAATGATTGCTTCCATCATTTCCTGTAACTATCACATTCTCATCGTTTTGGACTCTCCCCTACAATCTGCTCGGAATCCTTTGGCTATGGGCTACACTCTTTAGTTGTTGTAGGCTACAGTTCTTCTGGATGCAAGAAATTAGTTTCATCTAAAGCATACACACCATTAACAACCATGAATTAAACATAGAATCATATTGAATTTCATACACATTCACACACTTATCCATGTAAACATCATCATATCATAATTATATTTCCACATATCAAAGTCTGGTTTAGGTTGCATAAAAGATATATAAGTTTTTGGAATGCCTGTGAAATAAGTAGTTTGAAATGTTAAAAGATGTGAACTAAATGGAAGAAAACTAACTATTAACTAGGCCCATCATTCTCCCCAACTAGATTATTTTCTTGTCCTCAAGCGAATTTTAAGGATGAAGGTTATATTACAGAGTTATTTCCCTGAAATATACTACAACATCAACTCCCTTTACCTACCTCAAATAGTAGCCTCGATAGCATGAAAGCTTTGCCAATATGATATTCTCTACCTCTTCCTCTTCCACACACATCTTCTCTATCCAATGTGGCACTAGATAAATGAGAATTGGTGGATGAAAGGTAAGTGGAAACCATTAAGTCCATTATCCCTGGCAATATCTATGTATTTTTTAGACCTTCTAGTAATAGATATAAAATTATACAAGTATGGTTCCTTTTCTTCAATTTAGGGGTTAACTCTTTCCATATTTTCTACACAAACTTAAAGGATTGATGGATAGGTCTTGTAGCTAGTTGCTTCACTCTGATATAATCATTTTCTCTGATACTCATTATCTTTCTTCCTACATTATTATAATCCAAGATATTTGATCATTGTTCTCTAACTACATTAGGATCATTTGATTCTTTTTGGAGCTACAAGGCAATGGATTTTCATTTTCATTGTATTCTTGTAAGCTCTTTCCCCTTTGTTGTTCATTCCTGATGTAAGAGGCCAATGCTCTAATTTGTAGGTCTCCCATAAACATCAATGGATTTCATTATGTTTCATCTAAGAGAACAAATTTATGCAAGTAAAACTCACATAACTGGTCTCACATGTCTAGTGTAGAAGCTAAGAAAGTTTCTAAAAACAAAAATTTCTTATTAATGGAGATTGGTAAATCACTAATTAATTAACTGGATTGAAAACACAAATAATTTTCCTACAAAATATTGCATAGACCCTAGTAGGCGGTTTGCATTTGAGCAACTAGGTAGCTTTATCTGCTATCTCTCTAATTCTTACTATCAGTCTTTTCACTTCTCTCTTTTTGTTCAAGTGCCCTGGTGTGGTTAGATATCATTTCAGCTTTTTTTTCTCTTAATATTTCTTTTTTCTTAGAGAACTCTTGGGTTCTCTTCCATAATTCCATACCCAAAGACACAATGGCAGTACCAGTGGGGCTTTTAGCATGAGGAATTGTCCTTGATACATAGGTTCTTTATTTCCTTCCTCAACCATAGAAAATTGTGCAAGGATCTCCAATTTGGATCCATGCTCAAATTTATATATATTTTCTTCTAATTCTTTGATCTTTGCATCCCTTTCACTATACCTCTATTGGTGTGACCTTACCAATTCTTCCAATTGCTTTATTCTCTCTAGGGCTTCCTACAATTATTTACCAATGTTTCTTTCTTCTATAAATAGTTCATCATTTTCCCATCATCATCCCCCGTTGTGTTGGTATATTTACAACCCTCTGAATTAGGGCTCTTTGGGGATCTTCTTCTCATTTTCCTTGCTACAAATGCATCCTCTAAATTAGATTTAGAGGTACTTGTAAAGTACCATGTTTTTTTAATAGGTGTATTTACATTTCTAGGAAATTCCCCTTCAATTTTGAGTTTGTATCAACCATCACAGCATCCTCCTCTTCTTTCTTTTTAACTAACCCTCTCATGGCCCCCTTTCTCTTTGAGTGATGTGATCACCTCTTCTACCCTCTTACAAGTGCAAAAGAAGATCCAAATTTCCTTTTCTTGGCTCTGTGTTTTTTCCAGAAATAGGGGTTTCTTCCTTATTCTCTATTGTGGGTTGCTCAACAAGAGGTTGCAGGTTGAGTATCCTACAAGCCCTGGTCCTCTAGCTCTCCAATGTTGCAGGTAGGTGACATAGTAGGGGAGTCAAAGGGTGCTTCCCTTTCTGATATAGCAGGTTCCTCTACTATTTCTGGGATAGCAGGTTCTTCAAGGATAATGTTAATATTGTTACAATCAAGGAAAATTTCCCAAGAAACATGTGGAAATTGAGTCCTCAAACTCCTTTTTATCATTAATGTGACCAAGCAGAAATGAGAAAGTGTTGAATTATTCCTTTTCCTTTTATACTTAGATGCCATTCTTTTCAACAAATAATATTAAAAATTTGGGACATTCGCATGCCTATCATAGTGAAGATGACTCAACAATTTAAAATAAATTATATACAACAAGGATTGTCTACCATCATAGGTTAAATACTTGAAAATGTAAGAAGAAACTAAAGTCTAGACCTAGGGTAAATATAATTGTTTAGTACCTTGAGAAGATGAGCCCAAGTTTTCTCTTGGTTGTCTAAATTCATTTCTGGAAACAATAATTTTTTCTCTCACCAGAAACTCTTCTCCTTCTTGTGGAAGTCCTAATACTTCAACAATGGCGACCTTTGAAGCATCTACCCTTAAGCCTCTCACAATTGCTTCACCATTTTGTAATGTGGCAACAAACTATTGTGTCATGACCTCATTGAATTCTATGAGTTTCAAGAAATACTCCAACCAACCTACGTGTTGAAAAATGGGTAATACTACTTTGTCTTCTAACATTTGGGTGTGTACTGTTGGTTCCCTACGAATAATTTCACCACCCATGATGATGTTGTGTTTTTATTTAGTTCCTTACTTTTCAATTTTGCTCTATTCTTATTTAATTTCTATCACTCCAACTACACCACTTCCACTATATCTATATATTGTAACCTCCCAATTTATTTGTCTTTAACCCTTTTCCCTCCTCTGAGCTTGTATTGTTTGAAGATGGAGGAAAATAAAATGGAAAAAAGGTTGTAGAGAGTTTTTGGTTTTTTAAAATTAAGAAAATAAAGAATACCCCTCCCCCCAACTAAAGATACTAAGTGTCCTCACTTAATGGTATGGTTTTTGGAAGAGGGTTAAATGAAATATAGTAGAAGATAAATTAAGATAGGAAGCATGCACAAATTAATGTGTGTACCTGTAGAATGTTGTTGAAGTGAAACTTAACTCATCTGAAGTGATTGATGATTACGTGTAGCAAGATCTGAAATGACTTACCATGATTGCAATGAAGTTCTTGTAGATATAATTTGAAATGAATGATAGTGTATACATGACGTGTGGTGAATAATGGAAGGAAAAAAGTTATGAAGTGTATGGAATAAGTGAGGTGAAATGAATTGAACATGGTATGTGGTAATCAAGAAAGGTGGTGGAAATGCTACATGTGAATGAATGTAAGAAGCAGCATGTGATGAAATGAAATGTGTGTGGTTGTACAGAGGAATAGGATATGAAATGATAGATATTTATTGAATGCAAGTGGTAATGTGAAATGACTATCAAAAAAGTGTTATGGGTGCTTGCAATAATAAGTACCTTCTAAAATTTTGTCGCCTTCAAGCATGATGCTATAGGTCCTTGCTGCTTCTTTGACTATTTAAAAAAATGAATGTTGTCATTTGTCACCTATGTAGTGTGCATGTGAATGATGTGGTGTAATTATACCTATGAAACATCAATGGGTGAGCTATGTAGCTCATAGACTAATTTATTTGTAGAACTTGTAGTCTCTATTATTGAATTTTTAATTATAGGTTCAAACTATTGGATTAATGAAAGAAGGAAGTCATCCTTCTACAATGGCTTCCTATAAAGCTTCAATTTGTGTTCATTAACCATTAAGGAGAACCTGACTTCATCAATTGTTTGTAGTTGCACTATTCCATTTGGAAACACTTATTTTATCTCATATGGATCAAGTCATCTAGTTTGTAATTTTTCTTTGTATTCTTTGTATCTAAAGTCATAAAGGAGAGCCCAATCACCTGCACTGAATTCCTTTCTCTTTATGAATCGATCATGCCAATGAATTCTTTGATTTTGGACAACTTCTATGTGGTGTATGGATTTGTGTAATCTTTCTTGTTATGTTGTGGAAAAGTCCATGCCCAATGTAATTTTTGTCCTTAGTGTTTTGTATTCAAATTCAATAAGAAGTATTGCTTTCTTTCCATACACTAGTTCATATGGTGTAAATCTTGTAGTTTTCCAAGTTGTTCTATAAGCCCATACTGCCTCAGGAAACCTAGTTGCCCAATCCTTCCCATGAATTTTCCCTATCTTTGTTAGAATGTTTTCAATTTCCCTACTTGTGACTTCCACCTATCCATTAGATTGAGGGTGGTAAGGTGTGGACTTTTTGTGTCTGATCTCATACTCTTGTACCAATTTTATGATAATCTCTAATATAATCTAGGGTCCTTGGTCTATGATAATCTCTCTTGGAACTCCATATCTTGTGAATATGTCCTCATACAAAAACTTTTCCACATTATGATCTCTTGTAAATTATAAATCCTTAACCTACACCCACTTTGTAAGGTAATCTATCTATACCAGTATGTACTCTTTTTTGTTTGATGTTGGTGATATGGGGTTAATAAAGTTCAATCCCCATTTGTCAAATGGTGTTATTTCCAACTATGGTTGTAGTGGAATTTCATCTATTATTGTTGGCCTTCCCATTCTTTGACACCTATCATAGCCCCTGGTGTACTTCGTTGCATCTTTATGAAGAGTTGGTAAATAGTAGCCAGTGTTGAGAAGATTAAGAGCTAGCCTCTTTGTTGTAAGGTGTCCCCCACAAGGTTCATCATGGCATGCTCTAAGGATATCATATACTTCATCTTATCTGATATATCTCCTCATTATATCATCTGGTCATGTGTAGAATAAGTATCTAACTATCCAAGATTAAGGAAAACTCTTATGAACCAATTATCTCTTTTCTCTAGGTGAGAAATGGGATGGTGTATGTCCTTCTACAAGATATTTGGCAATATCTGCATACCAAGGTGTATGCAGAGATAGATCAAATAAATGCTCATCTAGGAAAGAATCATCAATAACATCTTTTGATTTAGTTGGTAGTCTGGATAGAAAATTTGCCACTATATTTGCTTTACTTGGCTTATCCATAATGGTAATGTCAAATTCTTGAAGTAACAGTAACCACCTGACAAGCCTACCACCAACCACTAGTTTATTCATTAGATACCTTATTGTTGTATGGTTAGTATGTATGAACATGGTATATCCAGTAATATAATGCCTCAATTTTTTTATTGCATATAATACTACCAAAATCTCCTTCTTTGTCACTGTATAATTGAGTTCTACCCCTTATAAATTTTTGTTGATGTAATATAAGGAATACTCTTTGTTGTCTTCCTTCTTCCTAAGCACAACTCCTATAGCAAAATCAGAAGCATTTGTATGGATATGGAAAGGTAAGGTTCAATTTGGTCCTCTCAAGACAAGGATTTTGGTCAATGTTGCCTTGAGTGCTTCAAAGGAGTGTTGACAAGCAGTTACCCACTTGAATTCTACATCTTTGGATAGTAAAACAAATAGTGGAGTTGCAAGTTTGTTGAAGTCTTGAATGAATCTCCTATAATACCCAGCATGTCCTAAGAAACTTCTAACATTTTTTTTTATCTTTGAGGCATAGGGGGTATTGAGATCACCTCAATTTTGTTGGGGTCCACTTTAATTCCTTCATTTGACACAAAGTGTCCTAATACAATCCCTTCTATCATCATCATGAAGCATTTTTCATGACTCAGGGATAAGTTAAATAAATGTTCTTGACACCTTTTTAGTACCTTCTCTAGATTGTCAAGTGCTTCATCATATGTATTCCCATAAGTTGTGAAATAATCCATGTAAACCTTCATGGAATCATGTGTAAAGTTTAAGAATATACTCAGTACTTCCCTTTGGAAGGTGGTTGGTGCATTACACATCCCAAAAGGTAGGAAAAAATAAGTGTATGTGCCCTAAGGGCATGTGAAATTTGTCTTGTCTTGGTCTTTTGGGGCAATATTAATTTGGTTGTAGCCACTAAATCCATCCAGAAAGGAAAATTACTTCTTTCTTGCTAATGAATCAAGTATTTGGCGAATGAAGGGGAGTGGAAAGTGGTCCTTCCTAATTGCAGCGTTCAGTTCTCAGTAGTCTACACACACTCTCCACTTTCCTCCTTTCTTTTAGAAAATTACTAGAGGCTACACCCATTGACTATCAGAGATAGGTAGATAAAGCCTACATCAAGAATTTTTTGTAATTCTAATTTAACTATGTCTCTAACTACAGGGTTCATTCTCCTTTGGGGTTGCCTTATGGTTTTAAAACCATCATTGATATAAATCCTATGCATGCACAATTTTGGGTCTATCCCCTTCATGGTATGATAATCCCATACAAAGGCTATTGTGTGTGCTTGTAGCACGTTCATCAATGAGGTTTGTTGTACATCAGTCAATTAACTATTAACATTCAATGATTTACCTAACATTATCTCTAAAGTCTTAGATGTTGTTTGAACTAATGAAATGTCAAGTGCTGCTATGTTTGGAATACATTGGTGTGGTAACAAGGTTGGAATATTTGGGAAATTAGCTTTGATGAGCTGGCAGGAATCACATTTTGCATAGGATCCTACAGGCATGTTAGACAGTCTTGATGTTGTAGGTCCCTACCATAGTTATTTTGCATGATATTTACTATCAAGTCATCTTCATCTTGGTTTTCTAACAAAGGATTATGTTCAATAGCCATTAGGGTTTGCAAGGAGTGCTAACCCTCCTCATCTAGGGTTGGCCAAATGGTTTGTTCGAGGTTTGCATGTGGCCAGACTAGTGGATAAAGGACCAATTTCTTGGTCATGTTTCTATTAGAGATAATCATATTCCCAAACCTACAACCTACAAAGGTATCTATTGTTGCTAACCAAGGTCTTCCTAAAATGAGGGGATAGCTTGCAATATTAGATTTATGTTGCAATACCATAAATTTAGTAGGGTACTCCCATGAATCAAGTGTTATTACCAAGTCTTCAATGATTCCCTCAGGCTTAACTATGGACCTATCTTCTAGCTATAGAATAATAGGTGTAGGTTGAGTTCTATTAGTTGTAACAACTTCAAGGTCTCTTTGGTCATTACATTAATAGCTACTCCTAAGTCAATTAAGGTATTTTTAATGAGACTGTAATTGATCTTTACATCCACTATAGGACTCCCAAGGTTTGCATACTTGGGGACTGTTATGTTTCCCAACATAATTCTTGCAAGTTGTCCTAGGACATGTATAGTCTGAGGATCTTTTTGCTTCCTCCCTGGCTTTATAAGGCATATTTCTCTCACTATTTTAGTATAGATAGGAACCTCCTTGATGGCCTGGATAAGGGGTATCTTGATGTAAATATCCTTAAGTTATCCCAGTAGGTCAGTTTCAGCTTGTTTTTTATGCCTTTGACAACTAAACCTTTAGGGAATGGAGACTTTGGACTTGGATTAGTTGGGATAACCTAAGTTGACTCAGGCTCCTTATGTTGGTTATCCAAAGTCTCTGTTGGGGGTTCCTCATCAATCAATTCAGTGATTTGAGGAGATGAAGGCCCAATCAACATTTTCCCTTATCTAAGGTGGACATCACTCACCTCTACCCCATAAGTAGGGTATTGAACAACTTCATTAGCATAATCCTACTAAATAGGCTTGTTATTTGGGTTAGGTGCAGGTTGGATTGATAGCTGAGGTGTTCTAAGTAGTTGTGGTGCTAGATTTGTTGGGTTTGGCATAATGGTTTGTTGTGGCTGCAAGGACTGTTGTGGCTATTGATAATTCATGTTTTGGTTTTTCCATTATTGACCTCTTTGCCACTAAGGTTGCCACTGGTTTTGTTGGGGTGGCCTTTGAGAATTAAATTAGATCATTGAAAATTTTGTGATGACCACATGTTTTGTTTTTGTTGATTCCAATTGGGTTGAGGCATTGACCATTGTTGGTTTTGCATATTGGCCCAAGACTTAGGGTTCCAACTAAGAAGATTTGCATTGTTACTAGGAAATGACATGTTGTAATTCAAAGTATCTTGAGGCATACCTTATCTTTGCTACCATGGTTTCCTTTGAGCTATGTAGAATACTTGTCCATCTTCACCTTCCAATGTATGAAATTCTAATGTTCCTTGCTTATCTTTAGAGATACTTGCCACCTTATTGCATTTGTAGTTAGTCCTCTATCTACAATGTGGGTACCATCTTTTGAGAGTTTCTTCTGCCTCTTCTTGCTTCTTTTTGATATGGAGGGTGTCTAATTGTGTAGCAAGATGGCCGATAATATCCTCCATATTTGACAAAATATTACTCAGTTCAACTCTAGAGACTCCATTGGATGGTTTGTTGATGGAAGATGTCTCATCTCCTCTAACCTTCTTAGTGAAATACCTTGAGTAGTTCATGAATGCTTTGCATATTTCCTCAAATGGTGCCTAAGAAATATCTCCCATCCCAATGAGGTTAAGTGCATCCATGCAACCCTCATTAATCCCCCTCAAGAATATCAATTTTAAAAACTCATCAGAGAGTTTGTTCTATTGGGATTTCTCAAGGAAAAACTGAAACCTTTCCATATAATCTTCCAAAGATTCATCTTCCTTTTATTACATCCTAAAGATGTCATCCCTCTTTCTGTCTATGCCTCTACAATAATCTTGGTACTTTTTCAAGAACTTTATCTTAATGGAATTCTAATATTGAATAGTATCTCTCCCTAAACCCATAAATCATCTCAGAGCAACATCCTTCAATGTTGTTAAAAACAATTTGAGCCTATGTGCATCTATAGTATAATCATAACTTCTACATAACACATCAAACTCAAAAAAAGAAGGTATATGGATCCTTTGTGACCAACCCATAGAAGACAGGTAATGTTGAAGGTGGTATGTTCTTCAAGAGAGTTCATCTCTCCTAGTTGGGAATGGGTAACTCAAAATTCACATGCTCTAGTTGGTCTTCCACCACAACATCACCCATGGTGATGATTTTTGTGTGGGAAGTCTCCTCTATGTCTGATGTGGATATTGGTTGTAGGGATGATTCTTCTTCAAGAATACCTTTGCTCTGTTCACTTTGATCACTAGTATCCTCTAAAGCTTCATTTTTTTAGGGGAGAAATCTTCCCAGAGCGTCTTGTTGTCTCTACATACAATAGTTGTAACTCTTTGGATCATATGCTCCTACACATTGTTAGTAAAACATTTTTGTGTTGATGGATTAAAACCTAATTATCCTAATGCTAAAATCAAAACATTTAAACTATGAAACCTTGAAATTACATAGGAGAATCCTGAATGTAGAACCATCCCTAACAATGACACCAAAAACATAAGGTATTTCTAATGCTTAGTCAACTTGGTGTTAGACACAATTCAAAGAAGAAGTTCCTAGCTGAACATTTCACTAAACCCTCACAAAGACTTCATGTAATTACCAACCAAGGCTTCATAAGCTTTTGATGACTTTGGAACTGTATGTGCATTCATGGACTTTGCACCACTTATATCAGTAAGTATAGATGGTTTATACATGTATTGGAAAATAGTAAAGCCTGGAAAAGGAAATAAATCATTAACTTTCAAAAAAGGGGAAATAACTTAATCTACTACTAATGCTACGAGTACCTTCGGCTTAACATTGTAACTATTAATTGCTAAACTTGAACTCTGCAATCCACTATCACTACTGACTCTTACTTATAACCAGTTGACTTCTCTAGAGAATGACTCAAAGACACATTGAAGAGCATAATTCACGATACAAGATATCATTCATGTGCATGTAATTAAGAGTTTACTTGTAATTAATGCAGCAATATAATCATCTAATCTAATGACATAAATCAAGGTGGGTGAACAGTACCTTGAGTGGCCCTTGCTCGAGTTCTTGTACTCATAGAGAAAAAATCAAATGTACACTACTTGAATCAACCAATCATAATGGTAAACTAAAATTCCTTTATTGTATAGAAATGAACTCTTACAAGATGACAAGAATCTCTATAGATCTCTCATTCATGAGTGCATATCCATTGCAACTAAATAACAAAAAACTAGCAATGAAGTATTATTTGTGAAATAAAAAATGGAACTATTAACCATATATTTTCTAACTAGATCTGCTCCTCAACCACCGATCCAAATAGATAGGCTCGGAAGGAGTTTTATTCACACAAGGACTGAAAACAGAAAACCAAATTCAAATGTCCACTCTTCTTCAAAATGGGGAGAGGACTAGTCTTTGCAATTGAAACCATAATTGAAAAAGATAGAAGACAAATAGAATTGAAATTCTTCCCTAACACTTTGACAAAGATAAACTGTCATGTTGACTTCCTAATCAACACAAAATTATTCTTTCCTTTTTCATATTATTAGATGATCTGGTGACTCACAATTAACCACTTCAATAATCACTTCCATCATTTCCTATAACTATCACGTTCTCAACATTCTGGACTCTCCCCTACAATCTACCTAGAATCCTTTGGCTACAAGCCAAGCTCTTTAGTTGTTGTGGGTTATAGTTCTTCTGGTTGCAAGAGATTATTTTCATCTAAAGTATACACACCATTAACAAACATGAATTAAACATAGAATCATATTAAATTTCATACACATTCACACATTTATCCATGTAAACATCATCATATCATAATTATATTTTTATATATCAAAGTCGGGTTTAGGTTGCATAAAAGATAAAAGATATATAAGTTTCAAGAATTCCTACGAAATAAGTAGTTTGAAATGCTAAAAGATATGAACTAAATGGAAGAAAACTAGCTATTAACAGGCCCATCACATCCTATCATAGTTTAGAATTTTTTGCACTTATGGCTCTTAAGAGATTGTATCGAAATAGTGTAGCTTGAAATGATCAAGATAGTTGGGGTGTAAAGCAAGACCTTTCCTAGTGTTCACCTACTCACCTGGACATGTTGGTGCTATTGTTCAGCCCCACGACATAGGAAACAAAAATTATTCTTGCTTGCAACTTTTTACTAAATTCAACTAACATTTTTTACAACATTTAAAACATTGTTGTCATGGTCAAATGGCTTGAAGATTTTAAAAACTAAGAGAGCTTATTGTGGAGGGACCCTTCATGTACCTATAAGTTCAGATAAAACATTTTTAGTTGCCACAAATTCTAAGAAACAACCTGTCGTAGTTGGAAAATGTTTTACACTTAGGGCTCTTAAGAGATTGTGCTAGAATAGTGTATCCCAAAATAATCGAGATAGTTGGGGTGAAAAATAGGACCCTTCGTAGTGTTTACCTTCCCACTCAGATGTGTTGGCATTGTCTTTTCAGCCCCATGATGCGCGAAATGAAAATTGTTCTTGCCTACAACTTTTTCCTTAATGCAACTAACGCTTTTTACAAAATTTGAAACATTACTGCTATTGTCAAATGGCATGGAGATTTAAAAAATGAGAGATGTTATTATGGAGGGACCCTTCATGCACCTATAGTTTTATATGTAACATTTTTAGGTGCCATGGATTCTAGGAAATAAACCATCATAGTTAAGAAATTTTTCACACTTAGGGCTCTTAAGAGATGTCATTGGAATAGTGTAGCCTGAAGTGATCAGGATAGTTGGGGTGTGAAATATGACCTTTCCTAGTGTTCACCTACCCATCTGGATATGTTGGCACTTTTTATTCAGCCCCACAATACACAAAACAAAAATTATGTTTGCTTGAAACTTTTTACTTAATGCAACTAACACTTTTTGTTAAATTTGAAAAAATATTGCCATGGTCAAATGGCTTGGAGATTTGAAAAATGAGAGATTTTTTTGTGGAGGAACCCTTCTTGCACCTATGGGTTTAGATAGAACATTTTTATGTGCCATGAATTTTGAGAAATAACTCGTTATAATTTGATAATTTTTTGCACTTAGGGCTCTTAAGAGATTGTACGAAATAGTGTATCTTGGAATGACTGGGATAGTTGAGGTACAAAACAAGACCTTTCCTAACATTCACTTACCCACCTATATGTGTTTGCACTATTTATTTGGCCCCATCACACACAAACTGAAAAGTATGCTTGCTTGTAACTTTTTATTGAACATAATTGATGCTTTTTGCAACTCTCCATGGCCAAATGGATTGAATATTTTTAAAAATAAGAGATTCTATTATGAATGGACCCACCCTATAGGTTCATGCAAATTTTTTTTAGGTGCCATGAATTCTAAAAAATAGCCTATTATAGTTTGGCATTTTTCACACTTAGGGCTCTTAAAAGACTGCATTGAAATATTATAGCCCAGGATGATTTGGTGTATTGGGGAGAAAATAGAGGCATTCCCTACAATTCTCCCACCCACTCGAACATGTTGGAACTATCATTTTTTTTCCAAAATGCATGAAATGAAAAGTATGACTTTTGACAAGTTTTTACTAAACACAATTGACATTTTCTGTAACATTTGAAAAATTGTCACCATGGTTAGGTAGATTGAAGATTTCAAAAACTGGGAGAGGTTATTGTGGAGGGACCCTATATTACCTTATAGGTTTAGACATAATTTTTTATGTTCCAAGGATTTTGAGAAATAACTTATCACAGTTTGGTAGTTTTTCGTACTTGGGGCTCATAAGAGACTACATGAGAATAATGTAGCCCAGAATGATCAAGTTTCTTTAAGAACAAACAAACACCTTCCTATGTATTCACTTACCCACTCATATGTGTTGGAACTTTCAAATTTTTCCACAATGCACGAAATTCAAATTATGCTCTTGAAATTTTTTTACTAAACACAATTGACCATTTTTGCAACATTTGAAAAATTGTCACCATAGTCAAGTGGATTGGAGATTTCAAAAATGAGATAATTTATTATGGAGGGACCATATGTGACCCTATATGTTTATACAAAACATATGTAGGTTCCATGGATTTTGATAATAGCATGTCATAGTTTGGCATTTCGCACTTAGGGCTCTTAAGAGACTACACCAGAATAGTATAGCCTAGAATGAATAAGTGTCTTCAAGAAAAAATAGAGGCCTTCCCTAGAATTCACCCACCCACCCAAACTTGTTGAAATTTTTATTTTTTTGACAACACATGAAATGCAAATTATGTAAATTGACAAGTTTTTACTAATTAGATGTTTGTGACTGTTGTTTCCTCTTTTCGTGGATCCAATGGTTTCTCCCTGGTGAATTAGCCTTCCCAAATTATTTCATCACAACTATGTTTTCCCTTTGGTTATTCATTGAAGAAAAATGTTTCTTAATCAAAATTCTCTATTACCTTCACCAATGACAATTCTAGTCCCTTTGAGAAATTTCATGAATTGGAATAGTGGAATTCCTTCGATACCTCTAATTCCCCTAGCTACATAGGACCCTATCTTAGGATGTTCTAGATTAATGCATGGTGCATCATGTTACATATAAAATAATATAGTATTAAGATAGCTTCTTGCATCTTTCGAAGGAAAAGCATTGGAATGGTACAAAATTATATTAGTTCATGAGATCAACTCAAAGACACCTTCTTCAAAAGGTTGAAATAAAAGGGAAAACACTCTTCACTCCTAAAATAAAAATAACAATTGAAATATCCTCACAAGAAGTTGTTATTTAGTTCAAATCTAAATTTTAGAAATCATTGGAAAGGATACATGTTACAATGTGCCCTCTACTAGAGATGAATTTGTATTTTATCTAGAATTCCATTCAAATTAGATATTTTAGTAATGATTCAGTCATTAGGAAAATAGATCCTCCCAATGACTTATGAAAATAGAGTCTCAATTCAAGAATAATTTTCAAATATCAATCATCCATCACTTAGCAAATATCAAGCTCTTCCTTCAATATATATCTACCCATTTTCATATGCTTTAACACCCCAAACTCCAATAGCTCTAGAAAATTTGGATATGGACAATATGAATAACATTTTGTGAAGATTTTAAAATAAAATCATCAACCTAAAGAGAAAAACAAGCAATGTCTCCTAGACCTACATATCAACACAATCAAGGTCATTATGGGATAGAGGAGGAAGATTATATCTTCACCAATGAGAAAATCATGGAAAAAACTCATGTTCAGTTTGATTACTAGAATATATCTAAGAGAATATTGATAAAAAAATGTTGGGATTAAGGTGTCTCAACCTTAGTGAGTCCCATGATTAATTATTTAAGTATTTTCCCCTAAGTTGTTGATTTTATTTATTAAATGCAAAAATAATTGTTTCTAAATTACTAAGGCACTTTGTGGGACCCAACAGAGATTTGGCATCCTACATGCAAGGTGCAAAAGGATAAAACTATGACACATATCACATGGGCACTCCCTTGGAAAAGGAAATTGTTTAGACCTCTAGAATGAGTGACATGTTGACATGTGGCAATCTATTTTGGAAGCAAGCATTGGCAAGGTCCATTTGTGTAAGTGTTTATCTCTTCAAAAAAGTGGAAGAAAGGAAAGGTGACACTTGTCACCTAGGCGCTCACTTGAGCATTGTGAATTATGAAAACCTCAAGGAGGAGCACCATGATGCCATATGACATGTGTTTGACTTGTTGACTGATGCTTGAAGAGGAAAGTTGCTAAATAGAGATAGACTTATCACTCAAAGTGACTAGGAGTCAAGGTTGAGTTCTAATTTGATAGTTGACTTGATTTTCTCTATGGGACACCTTACATGTGAGGTTTCTTGATTTTGGAGTTGCAATCCTTGCATGTACTTGCATGTTTTTGCATGTACGTGCATGTTTGATAGGTTGTTAATCAGGTCAATAGGGACTTGTGCATGTTGACAGTTTCAATTTATATGCATGCAGAGACTAGGAGATTGACACATGGCAACATTCAACACCCATGTATGAGAAGGACATATTGATGCCTTAGTGCATTTGTAGTGAGTGATGCTATTGTAATATTTGGCTTCAGGCAAATTCGCCGCCAATAATTCACCACTAGCAATTCACCACCAATAATTCATCGTCGTGACATATTCATCACGTATATAATTCACCACCAGTAATTCATCACCATGGTATATTCACCATGTATACCTTTTTTATGTGTTCAAAAAAATATTTGTACTTTTTCTTTTTGGGTAATTATATTAGTTCATGAGATCAACTCAAAGACACCTTCTTTAGAAGGTTGAAATAAAAGGGAGAACACTCTTCACTCCTAAAATTAAAAAAATAACAATCAAAATAACCTCACAAGAAGTTTTTATTGAATTCAAATCTATATTTTAGAAATCATTGGAAAGGATACATGCTACAATGTGCCCTCTAGTGGAAATGAATTTTTATTTTATCTAGAATTCCATTCAAATTAGATATTTTAGTAATGATCCAATCATTAGGAAATAGATCCTCCCAATGGCTTGTGAAAATAGAGTCTCAATTCAAGAATAATTTTCAAATATCAATCATCCATCACTTAGAAAATATCAAGCTCTTCCTTCAATATATATCTATCCATTTTCATATGCTTTAACAGCCCAAGCTCCAATAGCTCTAGCAACTTTGGATATGGACAATATGAATAATATCTTGTAAATATTTTAAAATAAAATCATCAACCTAAAGAGAAAACAAGCGATTTTTCCTAGACCTACATATCAACCACAATCAAGGTTATTATGGGATAGAGAAGGAAGATTATATCTTCACCAATGATCAAACCATGGAAAAAAAGCTCATATTCAATTTGATTGCTAGAATATATCTAAGAGAGTATTGATAAAAAAATATTGGGATTAAGGTGTCTCAACCTTAGTGAGTCCCATGATTAATCATTTAAGTATTTTCCCTTAAGTTTTTTTTTATTTATTAAATGCAAAAATAATTGTTTCCAAATTACTAAGGCACTTTGTGGGACCCAACTGAGATTTGGCATCCTACATGCAAGGCGCAAAAGGATAAAATTGTGACACATGTCATATGGGCACTCTCTTGGAAAAGGAAATTGTTTAGACCTCTAGAATGAGTGACATGTTGACATGTGGTAGTCTATTTTGGAAGTAAGTATTGGCAGGGTCCACTTGTGTGAGTGTTTATCTCTTCAAAAAAGTGGAAGAAAGGAAAGGTGACACTTGTCACATAGGTGCTCACTTGAGCATTATGAATTTTGAAAACCTCAAAGAGGAGCACCATGATGCCATATGGCATGTGTTTGACTTGTTGACTGATGCTTGAAGAGGAAAGTTGCTAAATCAAGACAGAGTTGTCACTCGGAGTGACTAGGAGTCAAGTTTGAGTTCTAATTTGATAATTGACTTGATTTTCTCTATGAGACACCTAGCATGTGAGGCTGCTTGATTTTGGATCTGCAAGCCTTTCATGTGCTTGCTTGTTGGTTCATGGACGTGCATGTTTGATAGGATACTAATCAGGTGACTTGGGACTCGTGTATGTTGTCAATTTCAGTTTGCATGCATGTAGAGACTGAGAGATTGAAACATGGCAATGTTCAACGCCCATGTATGAGAAGGATATATATTGATTCCTTAGTGCATTTTTTGTGAGTGATGCTATTGTAATATTTGGCTTCAAGAAAATTCACCACCAGTAATTCATCTCCAACAATTCACATGACATATTCATCGCGTATATAATTCATCACTGTGGTATATTCACCATGTATACCTTTTTTATGCGTTCAACAAAATCAATGTACTTTTTCTTTTTTGGGTAATTATATTAGTTCATGATATCAAATTTAAGACACCTTCAAAAGGTTGAAATAAAAGGGAGAACACTCTTCACTCCTAAAATAAAGAATAACAATCAAAATATCCTCACAAGAAGTTGTTATTGAATTCAAATCTAAATTTTAAAAATCACTAGAAAGGATACATGTTACAATGTGCCCTCTAGTGGAGATGAATTTGTATTTTATCTAGAATTTCATTCAAATTAGATATTTTAGTAATGATCTAATCATTAGGAAAATAGATCCTCCCAATGGCTTATGAAAATAGAGTCTCAATTTAAGAATAATTTTCAAATATCAATCATCCATCACTTAGCAAATATCAAGCTCTTCCTTCAATATATATCTATCCATTTTCATATGCTTTAACACCCCAAACTCCAATAGCTCTAACAACTTTGAATATGGACAATATGAATAACATTTTGTGAAGATTTTAAAATAAAATCATCAACCTAAAGAGAAAACAAGTAGTGTCTCCTAGACCTATATATCAACACAATCAAGGTCATTATGGGATAGAGGAGGAAGATTATATCTTCACCAATGATCAAAACATGGAAAAAAACTCATGTTCAGTTTGATTACTAGAATATATCTAAGAGAATGTTGATAAAAAAATGTTGGGATTAAGGTGACTCATGTTTAGTTTCAGCATTGTGAATTGTGAAAACCTCAATGAGGAGTATCATGATGCCATATGGCATGTATTTGACTTGTTGACTAATGCTTGAAGAGGAAAGTTGCTAAATGGAGACAAATTTGTCACTCAGAGTGACTAGGAGTCAAGGTTGAGTTCTAATTTGATAGTTGACTTGATTTTCTCTATGGGACACCTAGCATGCGAGGTTGCTTATTTTTGGAGTTGTAAGTCTTGCATGTGCTTGCATTTTGTTGCATATTGGTGCATGTATGTGCATGTTTGATAGGTTTCTAACCGGGTCACTTGGGACTCGTTCATGTTGTCAGTTTTAGTATGCATGCATGTAGAGACTAGGAGATTGACACATGGCAATGTTCAATGCCCATGTATGAGAAGGATATATATTGATGTCTTAGTGCATTTCTTGTGAGTGATCCTATTATAATATTTGGCTTCAAGTAAATTCACCGCTAGCAATTCACCACTAGCAATTCACCGCCAACAATTCATCGTCGTGACATATTTATTGCATATACAATTTACCACCAGCAATTCATCACTGTGGTATGTTCACTATGTATACTTTTTTTATGCATTCAACAAAATATATGTATTTTTTCTTTTTTGGGTGCTCTTGGCCACTTAAATATTGGAAAATTTATGCATGGTGAATATACCACGATGATGAATCACTAGTGGTGAATTGTATACGTGATGAATATATCATGGCAATGAATTGTTGGGGGTGAATTGTTGGTGGTGAATTATTGTCGATGAATCTTCCTAGAGCCAACAGCACTATTTTTTCTCTTATCTAAAGATGTAGAATTTGACTAGACCCTGCTTGCCAAAATGCCTTTGAAGCCCTTAAAGCAATACTTACTAAGACTCTAGCCTTGAGAGGACCAAACTAGACAATACCTTTTCATATACATATTTGTGCATTTGATTTTGCAATAGAATTTGTCTTAGGATAGAAAGAAGGGAACTTAGAATATGTCATCTATTATATTAGCAAGAATCTTCAAGGTGCAAATCTTAATTACACAGTCACTGAAAAGAAAATGTTGGTAGTGATCTATGCCTTCAATAAGTTCAAACACTACATCATAGGATGCTCTATCTTCATTCAGATTGACTATACAACAATAATATATCTGATGAATAAACCAAAGGTTGGAGGTAGACTTGTAATATGGTTATTACTACTACAAGAATTTGATGTCACAATTGTGGATAAACCAAGGAAGGCTAATGTAGTAGTAGACTTTCTTTCAAGATTTCCAACAAAATCAATAGAGGATATTGTGTATGATTCATTTCCTAATGAACACTTATTTTCCCTCTTTATACATACACCTTGGTATGTAGACATAGCCAATTATCTAGTTGCAAAGAAAACACCACCACATCTCACACCAAGGGAAAAGAGACATCTAGTTGAGAGAAGTTTTCCTTATTCATGGGTAGCTAGATATATATTCTATGCAGGGCCTAATAATATAATGAGAAGGTGCATCGAGGATGAATTCTATGACATTTTGAAGGCATGTCATGATGAACCTTATGGAGGAAATTTTGTAGCAAAAATGATAGCTCTCAAAATCTTGAACACTAGTTACTATTAGTCTACACTTCATAAGGATGCAGTCAAGTACACAAGAAGATGTGATAGATGCCAAAGGATGGGACAACCTACTCAAACTAATGAAATTCCACTTCAGCCCCAACTAGTCATTGCACCATTTGACAAGTGGGACTGAATTTTATTGGTCCCATAGCCCCAACATCAAATAAAAATGAATGTATCTTGGTTTGTACAAATTACCTTGCAAAATGGATGGAGGTCAAAGCTTTACAATTTGCAAGGGATGGAACTGTTGTTAAGTTTCTCTAAGAAGATATCTTTACAAGATATATTGTTCCTAGGGAAATAGTAACAAACCAAGGGCCTCTATTTACTTCAAATCTAATAAAAAAATTAGTACAAGAATATGAGATCAAACACATGAAATATACACCCTACCATCCCCAAGTTAATAGTCAAGTAGAAGTTACCAACATGAAAATAGAGAGTATTTTCACAAAAATAGTACAACTCCATAAGAAATATTGGGTAACAATGCTACCGAAGAAATTTAGGTTTATAGGACAACTTGAAAAACAACAGGCTTCACACCATATGAATTGGTGTATGGAAAGAAGGTTGTCCTTCCAATTGATTTTGAATAAAAAACTCTCCTAATAGTAGTGAAAATAGGAATAGATATATTTGCAGCACAGAAAGAGAGGTTGCATAATATCAATGCTTTAGATGAGATATGCATGGAAGTAGTTCATCATACTAAGATCATACAAAAACAAAGGATGCAATGACATGATCAATTCATCAAGACAAAATAGTTCAATACAGGTGACTTGGCCTTGCTTTATGATTTTAAGTATTAAGACCATAAGGAAAAACTACAAACAAGGTGGCTCAATCTATATGAAATACAAAATGCTTCTTCCAAAGGAGAAGTTCAACTAACAACCATTGATGCAGCAATATTTTCACTCTTAGTAAATGACCACCAATTGAAGCTTTACAAAAAGCCACTACAAAAGGATGATTTCTTACACACTCTACAACATCAATTTGAAACATAATTATATGATCCATCAACAAATGCAAGCATTCATTAGCTGAAATCTCAGCAGACAAGTTGTAGAACTCGCCTATTGATATTTCCCAAGTATAATTATATAACACTTATCACATGCACACACATGCACAGGTAATAATAAACAACCTTTATTTTTCTAAACCTACAATAGAAGCTCACGAGATCTATAGTAACAAGCTCTGAGGCACATCATTTATGCGAGACCTGATTGTTCAATTACCTTAGCACTTGCCACATTGCATTTCATCCATACTCATAGCCACCGCCACTTACTTTTATATCATACAACATATTCATTCCATCACATGTACAAGTAACAATAAATCCACTCTTTGAAACATGTACTTTCTCCAACCTTTCATTCACCACTCCCCATTCTCTAACATGTGTTATACCTCGTAATAAGTTACTTTTTCACGCATGACAACTTGTAGTACTTCACCATTAAGTCTTATCATTTCAAATATTTTTCACCATGTTGCATGGCATTGTTTAGACATCTTTGCACATGCCAGCTTTCCACTCAAAAAATGATCATAGGTACTCTTCATGTTAACTAGCTATAATTAACATTTAAAACTATTGATTTCATATATTTATATTCATGCACACATTTCCAGTTTCATATTTCATAATTCAAATGCTTTATACGTAACATTCATGTACTTTCTATTTGAGGAAAAATAACATAATAAAGTTGGGGGGAAGCAAAAAGGTCTTTACTATTATCATACAACCTTTTAGAAACCATTTTCAAATTCTTTCACTTCCTTTTGTCTATAACAAAGAAACAATAGTACCCAAAACAAAAATATAAGAGCAATAGAGTTGAGAAGAGGTTATTCAAGAACATAGTACAAAAGCAAAAGGTAACAAAAATGGTTGAATTGTAACAATGGGAGGAGACATGATAAGAAGAGAACCTGCAACACATAATTTATTATTGGAAGATAGGCAACATTTGTCAATTTTTCAACAAACGGGTTGGTTGGATTACTTTCTTAGGCTTACAGAGTACAATGAGTTGATGACTCAACAATTTTCAAATACCCTACAAAACGATGAAGCCATTATAATAGGATTAATGGTTGATTCTTTAGAAGTAGCCATAGCAGAAGTGTCAAGGCTACCATGAACATGAGAGGAATTCCTAGTGAGGGAAAATGCAATTTCTGCCAGAAATGAGTTTCCAATGCTTGGATAAAACATAGATTCTACATCCCAAGGTATAAAATTCCTCTCTTTACCCTAGCTTTGGGCTTCAGTTACTTCATATATTGTTAAATACTTGACCTGCGATGGCAGGAAATCACTTTTATATATTGTACATTGTAAGTTTCTTAGCTATTTATGCCAACAAAGAACTATAAATGTACATAGTTTGTTATACAATCTGTTAAAAAGAATTTCAAATGAATATAAAAAGAAAATAAATCAGCCTACCCTTTCATATTTTTGTTTGGTTACTTTATTGGTTAAAATAAGCCTTAGGATCCAATTCCCCAACATATCTTGGGAGGATTTTCTAGCCTACAACAATGTTAACAATATTCTTCCTAAGGCATAATGTAGAAAAATGGGTATAGAGAAAGAAACAGGAGAACCTTCTATGGTTGCAGTAGAGGGAAACATACCCTCTAGTTCCCCTATTGCCTTACCTACCTACAACATAGAGTAACATGCAGAACAGGAAGAGTAGGAAACTCAACCTACAGCTTTCGAGGAACAACCTATAGCGAAAGGAACTATAAAAATCCTTGCATCTGTCGAGAGCCCTTCTAAGCCCAAGAAAAGAAAAGGTGTGGCCTCTACTTCTGAACCTAAGAAGAAATATAGAAGTCCCACACAACCAAGGAGGTGATCACATCACCTAAGAAGAAAAGGGCCTATAAAAGGAAAGGCTAAAAAATAACAAGAAAATATTGTTGTGGTAGAAACTGACACAGATTTTGATGAAGAAAATATTCCTAATAGTGATGCAAAAACTCCAATTTTATAGCCTTTATATATGAGTAGAACTTTTGATACAGTTTTATAAGACAATTTCATGGCTAAGAAGAAAAACAAACCTCCAAGAAACCATGTTTCTGAAGAAAGGTTTGTACCATCAGAGGAGGTGGAAGAAGAAAAGTTTTTGCAAAAAGAAAAAGAGTTTCTTTTGGAAGGAAAGAATACAAGCAAGGAGTTTCAAGAGGCCTTGGAAAGGATAAAATATTTAGAAGAGAAACTCAAGATATACCAACAAAGGGAGAGTAACAAGGATGCCAGAATTAGAGAATTGGAAGAAAAATTACCAAAAATGAGCAAGGGTCAAGGATGGAAGCATTGGCACAACTTGCTATAGTTGAAATGAGTAGAAGGACTCAACACCCTGAAAACCCAACTGAATATCCAAGGACTCCCACTGTAGTAAAACTCAACATAGAATTGTGGAGCAAAACAAAGGAATTTTCTCAGAGGCAAAGAGACTGGAAAAAGGAAAAATTAGAATTATTAGCAACTCATGCCAGAGTGGTTGAAAAAAAAGAAACAAAGATTTAGAAATTGAAAGTAAATATGAAATAATTGATAGATAAAATAGTCCAATTAATGAGGTGCAAACCTCCAACCAAGGTGTACACTATATTTCTCCAAGATAAATTTCTTTGTTTTTTCAATTTAGCCAGATAATTAGTGACCTCCCTCTTCCTATAAATTCATCAACATAGTTTTTAGAAGTATTCCAACAATCCACACCAATAATGAAAGATCAATTATGTGGATTATATTTACACAACATGATTCTCCCTTATGAAACTAATTGGAATCCACTTATATTTTTGGGGAACTAACATTTGAGTGGTCAATTACTTCAGGAATACTAGGAAAGAGAAAAATCAACCCCTCTTCAATTGAGGGAAGAGTCAACATATCCAGATGCAATGGTGGACCAGTGGATAGATCTCATAGAAAAGGAGGGAGTGGTAGTAAAAATAATAGAATGTAGATAAAAAGACTACAAAATATTTAAAGAATTAGCAAGAATAACAATTAATCGGGCACTCAATTTTTCCCAAGATAGATGGAGGGATCTTACCCCAAAACTCCAAAAGAAGGAATCACACTCCATTTTCAACTATGTGGCAACAGTTAAAAGAACACGTAAGTATATTAAAGTTTCCATGAAAAATGTAATAGCTTGGCTTCCTCTTACCTTTCATCCTCCTCTCCTTGTATTTCCTATCCCACATTGGAAAAGAAGGAAACAAGAGGGAGATGCAATAGAGGATAATAGGTGGGAAAAGATATCAGACCCAACAGAGTTTTTACTTGAAGCAAGAAACATGAGTGATCCAAGAAATGGATTGCAAAGAAACAATGTTGCAATATAAACTTTAGCCCTGAACCTACTTGAGGACAAGCGAGAGCTTAAGTTGGGGGGAATGATGAATCATGTAGAATTGCCTTGTTTCCTATTGCTATTTCATACTTTTATCTTTATTTTTTGCTAAAATTTGAGACATTACCAAACCTTTCATATATAACTTTAAGTAGTTTAAAGCATTTGGAATTGAACATGTTATATTAACATATGTATGTATAATTTATGAATTTCCATAAAGTTTATTAGGATTTTATGTTTAAATTATGGTTGTTAACAATGAGAATGCCTTTGAAAATAAAGACTAACATTTGCAGCAAAATACCTGTCAACCTGTAGCAACAAGCTTCTCAACCCGTAGCATAAGGATTACAGTTTAGTGCAAAGCCGAAGTCAATCTACTACAATTTGACCAATTTCAAAAGAAGGTGGAGGTGATCATTTAATGATCAAATCATGAATCACTGAGCATTACTTTTATCTTTCAATAAGACAAATAGGAGAATTTTGTTCTCAAAAGGACTATGAATTGTAGTAGAGCTATTTAGTTGAGCATGTTTTCTATTATAAATGGTTAAAATAGTTGAGTATAGATTCCTTGTTTGATTGCCATACTCCTATTCTAATAGTTATTGCTTTCTATTTTAAAACTCAGCCATCTTCCTATTCTTGAGGAAGAGTTGACATATGTTTTTTTAGTTGGTTTTCAGTTCACAAATAATTGGAATCCCTCACTGACCCTATATAGTTGGTTATCTTATTGAGGAGGAGATTCTAGATCATATGTGTGTGATATATGGAATCATATTTCTTGTTACATTTTATTCAACAACTATGTATATGTTTAGAATGCAATAAAAAGGAAGTACTTTTGATAATATGTGTTTCTGAGTAAGTGAGTATTAACAAGATCTTGTGGATACAACAACTCAAGCAAGGGCCACTTGATGTACTTCTGAACCACTTTAATTGAGGTTGATAGATTAGATTATGCATTGTGAATTTAGTTGACAGTTTTTGTTTATGTGATTATGAATGATGCACTATAGTTTTGAATTAGAATCTATAGATTGATATTTTATTTAGTACTATAGAGGATTAATGAAGTTAGGATATACTAGATAGTATAATGGTTAACTGGTTACAGTCTTAAGTATTAGGTACCTGTAACAAAAGGTAGTTGTTTATATTCCTTTACCATGTTTTGAGAAATAGAAGTTCATTTTGCTTAAAAGCTTTTATTGTATTTACATGTGTTTCATTCACCTATACTTAGTCGATGTAGGATGTTAAAAATCCATGAATGCATATACTTTTCCAACACCATCTAAAGTTTACAATCCCTTGGTTGATGATTTAATGGAAGCCCTCTCCTGAGTGATGAAATGCTTCATCTAGGAATCCTCAAGTTCACTAAGACGTGTATATAATCATTAACACCAATTAATTAAGCATTAGAGATAGCTCAACACTTCTTCACATAGTCACCCCTCATCTTCTTCCCATCAGGTTGCAATAAGTATTGAGTTCTCCACCACCTCCTACAAGACAAAGATCTCCATCTCCATATGTAATTCAAGGATATCCATCACCTATTATGAGGAAAATATCAAGGTCTCCTACTCCTATTATAAAAGGCAAAAGAAATTTTAACCTATGTATTACAATTGCTAATCATTTTGATGTTTAACCACAAGAGGAGGATTTTCCTAACTCTACTTATTTCATGAAGTATAAAATTATTTCTTAGAATGTTAGATGGTCTTTTCCCTCATCACAATATGAGGTTAAGGAAGATATATGATGAGAGGGAAAATGTCCTATTTTTACCATTCCTAAATTACCCTTCTTGTCTCCATTTTTATTACTTTTTCGACCCTTCCTATCACTATTTGTCTTAGAAAATAAAGATAATTAATAAATTGTAGAAGAATGTTAGAACTACTAAATATGCTAAAAATTGTAGAGATGTTGATTTGTTTTGACGGTTAACGTGGTAGGAGAAAACTAAGATGGAATTGCAACTATCCAAGTGCATGGAGTAGGAAGCCGATTATTAGTTATTGTCATGATGTTTAAAAATAATATTTGTTGTTTGAAACTATTTTATGGCCAACGCCTATATTTTGTATTTATTGGATTTTGGTTTTGGTTTGTTGGTTGTAGGCCGAAACAAACCATTCTAAAATCAATTTTTAGAATGGCTTAGTTATCAAACCCAATATATATGTGTATGTTTTATAAACAAAGAATAATAGATAATATATGAACTCTATTTTTCTTTCAAGACTATTCAAGTAGTATTGCATGTTTGCATGAGTAGTGTGGCATAAAAAGGAAGACCTTATTTCATCACTAGGTGATCAAGGAGGCAAGGCCCACTTCTTGAGTTACCCAATGATTTGTTCAGTTGCTTTACTTTGGTAATGTGTGGTTTTGTTCTTCTATATTGTGATTTAATGTTGTTTGAATTAATTGTTGTTACATTGTGGTTGAATCAGATTAAGTGCTATTAGTTTTGAGTAAACTAAACAAGTTGTTTATTGATATTTTACAATGTTAATCTATTTATTTAGGAGTTGAATCAAGATTCACATTCTAGATTTTTCTGTATTGTCATTTTGGAGACTATAATAGTTCCTGTCACAATTTCTATTATAGTTCTTGTGACACTTCCTAGCATAGTTCCTATCACTCCCTGTCACAGAACAAAAGTAGGAGAATTATAAAACATATTTCCATTTTAAATAATTCTTGTGTTCTTAGATGCACATCATTTTCACTTAGCTTGTTGCTTTCAGCCATTAGGCATACAAATCCAATGTCTTTTGTAAGTTCTATGTTCTCAAATTGATAGAAGGAACAAATTGAGATATCCCACCAAGAATTTAGCCACAACCTTAAAGTTTCTAATCATAGTTTTTTCCAAACATTTTGGAACTGTTGTTGGGGAAAGGCATTAAAGGCCTAAAAAACCAATAATTTAAGTTAGGACTAGTGTTCCAAGGTGAAATTCCACACAATTGTTGTCCTTTCCTAGGTAAATATCCTTGGTTTGCTCTGTTGTAGATCATATTGATGCATGAATCATACTAGAGATAGTAAAGGAAGGTTTGTTAAGAAATATATAGGTGTTGCAAGTATGAGCAGTTGGTGTTGTCATTGATGTCAACAAGCTTTTGTTGTTATTGGTGTCAACTATATGAGAAGAAGATTGTTGCAAGAGTATGTGTAGTTGTTGGTATTGTTTATGTTGTTTGCATTAATGATGCTTTGATTAGTTACATTATGTTGTCATGAGTAAGCTATTGGTTTCAACCTCTAGTGTTGCTTTGATAAGCTTCTATCTATGGATATATGGTTGAGGTAGTGATGAAAATGATGAGGATGTGTTTTTGGTGCTTGGTTTCCAAGTGCTTTTGAGAAAATTTGATAAAAAGAGGAAACAGTGAGTTGCAGTGGTGTTCTGGTGTTGCTCTACATTTATTCTAGGTTGAATATATTCCTATGTGTTTAAGATATGTTGATCAAAAGAGTTCAGAGGTGTTATATCCAAAATTTTATGTGCTAGATCGTTGGGAAGAGGAAGTTTTCTTCATGAGTGTGTGAACTATGTATTGCAGAGGTGTCCAAGAGAAATGTTTTTGCTCCATGTTTCTCCATAGTTTGGTTTCAGGTCTTGTAGATCTGAAGGTGTGTGATAGTGTTGGTATCTTTCTTCAATTGAATTTGTTCAAGGTTTGGTGCTTTTGAAGTCAATTTCTTAAGTTATAGTGTATGGTAGAATTGTTTGAGTGTACTAGGTGTGTGCATTCATCGGGTGAAAGTTGTTGTGAAGGAGTTTTTTGGATTTCAAGTTACTTGTGGAATATTCCAAATTGTGTTTAGGTGACATTTTTTGTTCTCAAGTTATCATTGATCAAAGGAAGTGTGTACTTAAAAGTTAAATGGTGTTTACACGGGTAACAGATGACCTGGGTGTTTACACTACTTGAGAAATTTGTGGAAGTGTGGTGTGGCATGTATGAGTGGACTTAGGTCCTAAATAAAGTGTGTTGTGATCTACCTTCATTCCTTTCCACCGTGGGAATGTTTTGGTGCCAACCTAATTTGAATTTGCGTGATTGAGGTGCATAGTTAACCTTGGAGAATGTTTGCAAGGTTGAAGATGATATAAATATGAGTTGAGTTGTTGAGGGATGCAAAGATAGATAAGTATGATGTGAATGATGTGAATGATGTGAATTGCAAAGTGTTAGGGTGTGAATTTGAGAAGTACAGTGTGATATTTCATGTGTTAGATTATTGGATGTAGTGAGCAGAAGGTGTCTACAATTCTTCAATCAAGTTGTGAAGGTGTTGGTGATATTGTGGTGGATTTCTTTATTGCATTGAGATGGATTTCTCTATGTAACACTCTTCTCTATCTTCTTTTCTATTCTAGCAATGAGCCTTTCTTTCTTTAGGCAATGAGCCCTCTGACAGTGAGCCCTTTGTATTCGGTGTTGATATTACTTTATATTGTGAGATAGTCCTTATCATGGTTTTTCCCAAATCTTGGGTTTTCCATGTAAATCTGGTGTTCTCTTGTGCATTGTGTTGATTTGATTTAGTTTTTGTTATTTGCTTTTCATGCTAAATCATTATAACAGATTTAGGGTTAATTAAAAATGTGGATTTGAATGTTTGTGAGAGTTTAAGGTACAACTGATTCACCCCCACTCTCAGTTATCTTGTGCATTTAACAATAGGAAGTAGTTCAAAACAAGAAAACCCAAAAAAAGGATTAAAGCCACTAATTATGAATACACCATTGAAAAAGGAATTAGTTGAACCTGATATTGAAAAGTATGTAATAGAGTCCACTTCTATTGAGTTTGATTTTGAGTCTCCTTCTAGCACACAATAATAAATAACTTAGACTCCAAAAGACTCATCTAAGGTTATCACTCATGAGCTTTCCAAACTATTTAGAGACTCCTACGAGCTTTGAAGTGGTTGGTCCTTAAGAAACCAAGACCTTAAGCCATTCTCATCTTTTTACACACCTTGGGCATTCAAAACCACGGTTTGCAACAATAACATCAATAACAATGGTGAAAGAGCGTTGGCTAATAAGAATCTTGTTACCTTTGAATTTCCTATTTTCCATCCAGTGGAAGATGTTCCCATGAAAAATATACCTCATTCTGCTTTGCCTATTTTTTGAGGACTCTTTATGGAAGATCCTGACATGTTTCTATTTGATTTTGATGTTTTGTGTCACAACTATGACTATCAGAATGATGCTCAAAAGCTCAAGCTATTTCCAGCAACATTAAAGGATGCTACATTACGGTGGTTCATGGGCTTGGGGCCACAAACTGTTTGAACATGGGAAGACATGAAGGAGAAGTTCTTGACTAAGTATCAAGAATATTGCAAGACGAAAGAAGTTTGGGATGAAATCTTCTTAATGATGCAGTGAGAGGAGGAACTTTGGAGGATTATCTTGAGAAATTTTCATTTAGTCTTCAAAGGACAAGACAAATAAGATTAAATAATGATACTACAAAAAATATTTTTCTTAAGGGAATACATGATGAATGTATGGATGTTTTAAACCTTATAGGGGGTGGGGATATTTCCAAATTGATATTTGACAATATTTGTGATGTGTGCAGGAATTATTCAAGATCCACCGAGTCTATAAGAGGATATCTTGGGAAGAATTTCTCTTCCAAGAGCACATTAGGTATCACAAAACGAGAGTTAGGTAGGTTACTCAATAATCTTAAGACTAATATTTTAAGCCATATGGGTAAACAAATTGACACTTTGTACACACGTAAGAAACAAGAAGTTGAAAAAGCATTTGCTATATTTTGTCCAAATTGTTGTAAGAAACATATTAATGAGGAATGTCCTTATAGAAAAATGAAAAATTTATTCTTTGAGGATGCTAGAAAGGCTATAACATTACGACCTCTTCCAACATATATGGAAGACAAGGAATTTAGTGAAGAACATGTTTACTACATAGCTCCACAAAGGCCTTGGCCTCCACAAACTATGCCCCCAGTGATGAATGACCTTTACACACCTCATAATGTAGGGCCTAGTGGTCAACCTAGTTCCTTTCCAACTTAACCAGGATGGTATGGGGGGTGGAAACAACCTCCACCTTATTCACAGTGGAAAAACCAATACCAATATTCCCCTCAACCTTGGCAACAAGCGTGGAGGATGCCACCATCACAGTTTCCATAATATTTGTCTTATGTCACACCACCTATGGTTACTCCATACCAACATCCACCTCAATTCTTGCCACCAATACCACCTTTATCCAATAGTCCACCATCCAACCCATCAAAACCACCAAAGGAAACACCAATTCTTGCACAACCATCTCCAAACCCAAATAACAAGGTGGCCCACAACCAGTATATAATAATGAGGTGGCGGGATATCCAACCTACCCTGTTAATACACTAGACATTAATGGAGTTCAATTATGATCAAGTAAAGCTCTTCGAGGACCCACCATTACTAAAATAGATGATGTAGTAGAAGAGCTTGAGAAAAATCAAAATAAGCAAAATGAGCCATCTAAGTTATCTCCATATCCTGACCAGTTTTAGTCTCGGCCAAAACAAAAGGAAGTGGTTGAGCCAGATTTTGGTTTTGTAAATGAATTGAGAAATTTTAATATTAAAATTCCTCTTTGCAGGAAATCAAGGATATCCCTATGTACATAAATATAGTTTGGGAGTTGTGTACCTAAAAGAAGACAAAGAAACAAGGCCCAAAGATAGTGCAAGTTATTGGGAAACTTGTTGATCTCATGTTGGAAATATTTCAATTCTCAAGTATTCAAATCCAGGGAGTCTTATGATTCAAGTGAAAATTAGTCACATTATTATTCCAAATACATTAATTGATTTAGGAGTTGGCATTAACATCATGACCAATAAAATAAGGAGAAATTATGCCTTCAATGACTTAGGCCTACACCTACATTCCTACAAATTGCAGATTGCTCCTTAGTCAAACCTGAAGGTATGATAGAGGATGTTTTTATTTCTATTGATTCTTGGGAATATCCTATTGATTTAATGGTCTTGTGGCCCAAAATAAATTTGGGGGGATACCCCCTGATTTTAGGGAGATTGTGGTTGGCTGCACCAAACGCTTATATCAACTATCAATCAGGTAATATGGTTATTTCTAATGGGGAACAAAAGAAACAGTTGACTTTGTACCCACCAACACAACCATTATTGGAGACTGAAGATCCCCTATGGGTTGATAGTGATTTGGATGAAACTCTACCTATTCTAACAATTGATTGAGCCCTTGATATTGAGGATGCTATTTTTTCTAATTTCTTTCAAAATCAATACTCATCTAATGATATTTTAGAGAGATTTTTTTTCATTCATGTATAGATAACTATCCATTTTAGAACTTTCCTTTGTTGAGTGATTCACATTCACTACAATATTCTATTCCATTACATCAATTGCTACCACGCAATTGTGTATATAGTCCATTTTTTCTTTTTGACACATCTTTACCATCCACTTCACAAGCACATGTTATAGATTTACCTACAAAATCTCAAGCAATGGAAATTTTATCAAGACATACTCTTAATTTCCATGTTAAGAAATCATAAAAATGCATTTGCATGTGAATATCAAGATATGTGTAGTATACATCTAGATATGTGCATGCACCACATTTACATAGAGGAAGGTAGTCATCTTGTTAGGCAACCACAAAGAAGATTAAACCTAATTTTATGAGAAATTGTGAAAAAAGAATTACAAAAGTTATTAAATGTAGGATTTGTATATCCAATTTCTAACTGTCAATGGGTTTCTCCTTTAGTGGTAGTTCCTAAGAAAAATGGTAAATGGTGAATATATGTTGATTATAGATCCCTTAACAAGGCTACTAAAATGGATCATTTTATATTACCTTTCATTGACCAAGTTTTGGATACACTTGCAGGTAAGAAATTCTTCTCTTTCCTGGATGGATTCAGCAGGTATAATCAGATCCACATAGCACTTGAGGATCAAGAAAAACCCACCTTCACTTGTCCTTGGGGGAAATTTGCATATAATGTTTTACCTTTTGGTCTATGTAATGCCCCTGCTACTTTTCAGAGAGCAATGTTAAGTATTTTTGTTTATTTGATTCATGACTGTGTTGAGGTTTATATGGATGATTTTACGATGTATGGTGATACCTATGAGGAATCCAAAAAGAATCTTGAAAAAAATTTGTAGCGATGTGAAGATACTATTTTGTCTTTAAGTCATGAAAAGTGTCATCTTGATGACATAAGGTATAGTATTAGGACACTATATTTTTGCTAAAGGAATTCAAGTTGACCCAAAAAAGGTACGGATAATTCAAGGTTTTCCCATTCTTGTTTGTCAAAAAGATGTTTGTAGATTTTTAGGACATGTGGTATATTATAGGCAATTTATTCAAAGCTATAGTAAAATTGTTGCACCACTTTTTATTTTATTAGGTAAAGATAACACTTTTTCTTGGACATAGGAATGTCAACAAGCTTTTGAGACCATTAAGGAAAATCTTGTGACCACGCTAGTATTACGAGGACCAAATTGGGAGCTTTTCATTTCATATCCATATCGATGCTTCAAAATTTTAAATGGGAGACATCTTAGGCCAAAAGGAGGACACGTTATTTTATTCTATTTATTACATTAGTAAGAATTTTACAGGTGTTGAGGTAAACTACATGATTATTGAAAAGGAATTTCTCATTGTTGTTATATATGCAATTAATAAATTTTATCATTACATAACTGGTTATAAAGTCTTTGTCCATACAAATCACTTTGCAATAATATTTTTAATGAATAAACCAATAGTTATATGCAAAGTAATTAGATGGTTATTGTTATTGCAAGATTTTGATATAACTATACTTGATAAACCTGGTCAAGAAAATGTGGTTGTAGATTTTCTATCCAAGTTGCAATGTGAGGACGAACCTATGCCTATTGACGATGCTTTCCCTGATGAACATATTTTTTCTATATTAGTTAAGAGTCCATGGTTTGTAGACATTACAAACTACTTAGTTACTTGCAAGTTTCCCCCGCACTTTTCTCCTCGAGATCGTCAGAAACTTGTGGGGCTAAGTGGTCAATACATATAGATTAATGAACTCTTATTCCATACCAGTATTGATAACCTCATGCAATGATGTGTGGCCGAAGATGATGTCCTTGACATACCTTGAGCATGTCATTCAAAACCTTGTGGAGGTCATTTTGCATCTCAAAGAACTGCCAATAAAATCTTGACAACTAGATATTATTGGCCTACACTCCATAAAGATTGTAAAATGTATGTGCAACACTATGATAAATGCCAATGTATGGGGTGACTCACACGTTCTGATGAGATGCCTCTACAGCCCCAATTGTCTCTTGAACCCTTTGAAAAATGGGGTTTAGATTTTGTGGGGCCAATCAATCCCCCATCAAGAAATAAGGAATATATTGGTTTGTACTAATTATGTTACTACATGGGTAGAGGTTGTGGCATTAAAACATGCAAGAGATACTAAAGTTGTTGAATTTTTATATTCTAATTTTTTTACTAGGTTTGGTGTACCTAACGAAATTGTTATAGATCAAGGACCTCAGTTTACATCTAAGTTGATTGTTGCTCTGATTTGAGAGTATGAAATCCGACACCGCAAGTCCTCACCATATCACCCCTAGGCTAATGGACAAGTTGAGGTGACTAATCAAGAACTTGAAAATATTTTGACAAAGACTCTAGCACTTTAGAAGAAGGATTGGGTAGCAAGACTTCTAGAAGCAGTATGAGCATACTGAACAATGTGGAAGACCACCACTGGTCTTACACCATATGAACTGTTTATGGTAAGAAAGTAGTTTTTCCTATTGAATTTGAGATAAAAACTCTACATACTACTTTGCAATTGGATTGAATATCACTAAATCTCAAATTTCAAGGATTGACAACCTTCATGCACTTGATGAAATGCGACAACAAGCTCTTTTCCATGCAGATATACTTCAAAAACAATGTGCTCTCTAGCATGATCATTACATCTGACAATGGTCATTTCAGCTAGGAGATTGGACACTTCTCTATGATTCCATATTTTAGTATTTTAAGGGAAAGTTTCACACCAAATGGTTAGGGTCGTATGAAATTGAAATTGTCTATGACAATGGTGCAGTCAATCTTTGCACTGTAGAATCTAATTGCATGGCTCTTGTTGTTAATGGGCAATGCTTAAAATTATATAAGCGACCTATTTCAAAAGAAAATTTTGTTTCCAATTTGGTGAAGGAACTCAATGTTGTATCTCGATTTCCTATCGCCTCTTCAAGTGCCACATAGGTGCTTCCAATTTGTGTGAATAAATTTAAAAAAAAAATATTAAAAAAATCAATAAACATCCAACAATGAAAACCTTCAGGCATTATTAGCCAATTACTACTTGAAAATCGGGTTACCAACAGGTATTAATTGTGTAATAATATTAGGGGTGAAAACCAAGTTTTTCTAGCATCTCCAAGCAGTATCAGACTGAAAACTACATTGTCAGTGGTCTAGTGTCATTATCAAAATTCAAAAAAAAAACATAAAACACACACCAACCCCTACAACAGGAACCTTCCTGTCATTTTTGTGATAAGCACTTATATTTCATGAATGTTTTTCCAGGAACCTATCTTTTGCATCTCATTTCTTATTTTTAGGGTTTGTTGGAGTCCTTAGCAGTATTTCATTCCTGTCATTGGCTTTTGGTTTTCCATTTTCAAGGTTGCAACATTTTCTTATGACCGCTAGACCCCCATCTATTGTATTTGTAGGATTTTCTTTGTGGTTATGTCGAAATGGATTCCCATTTTTTGGCGATCTCAATTGTGTTGGCCATCTCACCTGTGTGGGTAGTTTTCACCATCATTTCATGCAATGGTGAAAATTGATTTATTATTCTTTGTGCTTTCTCAAGTGACTGATGTAATATCTGTTGCCATGTGTCTTTTGTATGTTGCCTCCCATTTCCACCTTTTCCATCATTTTTGTTAGTGGTCCCGCTTGATCTACATGTCCAGTTGTTTTTTCACATGGGTCATCTCTCCACACCAGTGATTTTCTAGCTCTACATAGGTTTCTTCGATTGCCACATTAGCCTTTTGTGCACCCAATGGTAATTGGTATATGGTAGATTTTATTTTCTTCTTTATTTATTATGTATGTTTATTTTTCTTTGGAAACTTGTGACATGCCCCATGGATGGGTCCTTGCTTAGTTGGAGGAAAATTATTCCTACATCATCCATCGTACTCTACTATCCTATCGTATCTCTTGTTTGATTCAAACAATTATTATTTTCCTGAAATGATCACTACCTACCTTAACTTGTCATTGTAATTTGTAGTAATTATTATATTGCAACCCACTTTTCTATCACTTCACTGTAATTCTTTCCTTCTTAACCATTTTACATGTCATCCATTTACTAGTTCCCATTTACCAATTACCATTTTCATAATAACCATTTTCTGAAAACTGTCAATGTGCTAGTAAGTTGCTTGATTTCATACTGTAGAGACTTCCCAATACATTCATTGCAGGAGACCACCATTGTCATCGAGAGCCCACATTCATGGAAGAATTAAGAGCTCACCAAGAGACCTATAAGGTTTTTAAGCTTTCACAATGGGATGTTTATTTCAAGAAACTCTGCGGGTATGATGATAGGGTTGCCCGAGAGTTTGCACTAGGTTTCTGCCAAAATCAAACATTTGTTTGGGGTTTAACATTCCCAATAATAGTCAAAACAATTTTTGATGTGTTCGGGTTGCCTTTGATAGGGGAATAATACTTTCCTAATGTTAGCGAATGAATTGACCACTTGAAACTAATTGACAAATATGACTCTAATTCACCCTTAAAGCACTGGAGCCAATTGCTAACAGCTCTGGAAATATCGCAATTGCATTTGTGAATTTACTTTGAATTGAAGAGGTGCAACTCCCTTGTGTGATCTAATTAACCATAAGGTATCTTTTAACCAGAAAGCAATAAGGTGACAGACACTAGTTCATAAATATGACACTAACGCAAATAGGAGAGCAAAAAGCCACAAACTATCAACACAAAGATTGAAAAGACTTATGATTGTTACACCATGAAAAATGAAATTATGTTGCAATAAATGGATGCCATAAATTATCTCACAAAGAAAATATGACTCTATTACACTCACGACACAAAGATTAATACACTAAGCATCACATTAAATTCATAATTCAAAGATTACAAATCATCACAGCATAAATCAATGTCAAGTTCCTTCTCAAAATACAGTTAGGTGTATCTCTGGAGATTGGACCCTATATCCTTCTCTTTCATCCTATATATAGTGAACCACTTCCCACCAAACCGTTACTAATTTGGCGATACTTCTTACTCCTCTATCGTCTTCTTAGAAATGGCTAGAAGAATATGATCAACTGAAATGATTAGTCTAGCAAATGAAAGGACATCAGGCAAGAAAAATGATCTTGTTTTCACCAATGGTCATTGAATGACCTATCTCATAGCCATACAATTAATGAAGCTTTAAGGAAACACCATATGGTTGCACATATATGTTGTCCAACTAGCAATGACATTTAAAACTGGTTCAAATCAACCATTAATTCAAATCGAGTTGTCATCCCATCAAATCTAAGAAAGATAGCACAAATGTCCAACCATCCATCTATAAATTCAACCAGCATCACCACACTTCACCATTTGGAAGCATCCAACATGGTGAGCACTCAGAGTGACAGTGTTTCTGCAAATGATTTCATTATTCTGGAGGAGATCGAGTGTAGTCCAGTGTTCAGGCATTTTTCTAATCAATTGAAGGAAGTATTTGTGATACAGAGCGAGGTAAAAGAAGAAGTACTTTGTAGTATCTTGGGCGAAGTGTTTCTAAGCAAGACACATGTGCATAATGCTACCATGCTTGACTATTTTGTGTACACAATTATTAGGACCTCGGGTCGCTGTGACTAGGGAATGAGAGCGTCTGAATGTTTGGTGAGGCTTGAATTCCATCACCGTGTCAATGTAGCTATTGCTAGACTCAATCACTATCCTCGAAGTGGGTCAGTGGGTGACACCATTTGTATTGCATCGTCTCTTCAAAATGAGGCTTTGGAGGAAGCAGTTACCCTTCTTCGTGCGGGAGTAGTGAGGAATGACATAGGGCTCTTCACCCAATTTCTACAATCACACGACAACCTACTATCCCCTGCTCAAATTAAACACCTCCAAATTATTATTGAGGGAATCTGAGTCCTGATGTTTTCCCTATACGCTTGAACAAGAATGTCTCTTTTTGCTTCCTTTTATTATCAATATCAACTTTTGTAGTTGAATCGACCAATTTTGTAATGCCCATGCGATGTATATACATACATATATGAATAAAAATAATATTTTGATAATTTTGTGTTCTTGTATGCATGGCTCTTTTTATTCTTTTTCATATCAAATCTTATGACATTGGTTTCTTTTCCTGCACAATGCACTAGTTTTGTAACTCTATGTTCAATGTTATTCCATTAATTTGAGAAATGCTTCCAGGTGGTGAAGTAGGTAGTTCACAAAACTTAAGAAAACATTGCTTAGGTTTCAAACATCTGAAAGAATACTGCCCATAGGTATTGTTAGAATCCAAGATCACCTGCATGCAAGATGGATACCTGTCACATGCAAAAGATATGAAGAACCGAAAAAGATGTTCTCTGTAAACCTCTCAGTAAAAATGCATTAAGAGAATCAATTATTACAAAGTGATCAATCCTTATGAAGGAGATCATGAAACCCTAAAAGGGAAACCCTAAATGAAACCCTAGTGTGCACACTTAATAATTAATAATTAATTAATTATTAATGTGCCTAAGTTTAGCTTAAGTAATAAGAGGAATAAGTGACTTAATTAATTAATCAATGTGATGTAATTAATTAAGCATAATAACTTATTACTCTAACACCCCCTTAAGATGAACTTAGGAAGAAGCTAAAACACTAGAATAAGATGCATGAAAGCAAGGATGGGTCCACAACTAAGCCCGACAATTCCCATTTACAAATGCAATAAGGAGTAAGAGAAGGAAAAACCCAGTGGGACAAAACCCCCCTTACAATGAGATAACATCTGCAAAGAAGCTGGAAGAACTACTGTAGAGTAACACTGGAACTTGATATAGGCAAGCAAGGAAATATTCTTCTGTATACTACTGAAACCGGATGAGAGTCACTGATTGACTCAAGGAATCATGATAAAGCAACAGAAAACCCAATGCCACGGAACACTCGAAAACTCCAAACGGGAAGAACTCTGGAATCTATGAAGCAGCAAGCAATTATTGAATGATGTATTACTGAAAATGAAGTGCAAAGATGCAAGATGCACTCTCCCAACTGCCAAAACATCCAAGTAATCGCCAAACAACCCATTGGGACAAATCTGGACTAATTGATAAACCTGGGACATATACAGAAAAAGTGCATGGACAGCAACCTAGAGCTCCTCAATACCTTTCTGACGCTTCAAACGAGGCGAAAAACAGAGATCATGGCAAAAAGTTATGAGCTCGGAAGCATAAAAAGTACATCTGACTTCAAACAGCAATAAATGCAGGAAAACAATAAAATATTGAAAAATAAACAGTACTATTGGAAAGTGCTCGGAACCAGCTTTCCGGCGATATCTCGTTTGCCTGATTTCGATACCGTATGCCCAAGTTATGGCCAAAAGAAAAAAATTGCTCTTTTAGGGCAAACTAGGGTTAGGAGGGGGCAAAGATGGCCGGCCGTACGGATGACGTCATCATGACGTCATGCTAATTTCATCAAAATTGAGCATAAATTTGACTGCCATCTGGCTGTCGGCGCAAAAAATTGGCCCCCTGCAAAAAAAATTTGGCCCTTGGTCCTACATATGACCGCGGGCTGGCGGGCTGGTGGGCTGGTGCAGGGGCGGAGCCCCTGGTTCTCCATGTGGTCCGGTGCTGGGGGCTGAGAGTGGCCGGGGGGTTGGGCGCATAGCGCCTAGTCCCCCATGTGACCGCCGCCTGAGCTGCTGGGGGCCTGCGGGGGTTGGCTTGGCCCAGCGGCGGGTTGGTGGCTACCGCCCGGTGGCCGCCGCTCCTAATGGCCGCCAGGTGGCGCAGCGGTGGCCGTCAGCCTTCTGTGCGGGCGGCGCACAAAACTTCAAAAAAATTCATTTTTTTAAATTTTTTTTTGAAATTTTTCAAAAGAAAGTGCCTCGATCTACGTGCTGGGGAGGCCGTACGGCCCCCAAACAAAAAAATTTTGCCTCCCGGATCAACTGCACCAAAATGGATGATTTGACAGGTGTTTCTAGGGTTTTGGGACGCTGCGAACGCGATGGCGACGTCCGTTTGAGCCCATTGTGTCCCAAAAAAATGGCTACCCCCAGATCTGGTAGAAAAGATGCCTGTGGAAACCCTTGCACCGAAACTCACAAAGAGGCCATATCTTCAGATCACGAACAAGCAGTATGGGTGGAGCTCTGATACCATGTTAGAATCAAGATCACCTGCATGCAAGATGGATACCTGTCACATGCAAAAGATATGAAGAACCGAAAAAGATGTTCTCTGTAAACCTCTCTGTAAAAATGCATTAAGAGAATCATTATTACAAAGTGATCAATCCTTATGAAGGAGATCAAGAAACCCTAAAAGGGAAACCCTAAATGAAACCTAGTGTGCACACTTAATAATTAATAATTAATTATTAATGTGCCTAAGTTTAGCTTAAGTAATAAAGAGGAATAAGTGACTTAATTAATTAATCAATGTGATGTAATTAATTAAGCATAATAACTTATTACTCTAACAGGTATAACTTGTGAGACAAGATATTGGGAGACCTTGACAAGCAACCACTCATTGCAAGGACCGCTTATGATGTGTATAAGTCTTTAAAAGAGTGGTAGGTTATGATGAAGTCATAAAACACCGCCTAGACATAAAGAATAACAATGAAAGCAGAAAGCAGAAGGTTAGCAGAACTAGCAAAAACCCTAGATAGGTTCAAGATGTACAATGAAACACTGCCTAACCATAAACTTGTATAAAATTTGACTAAAAAAGGAGGGGAATATAGAATTTAAGGGTAACACCTAACAATTCCAAAAAATTTGTGGATCTTAAGCCAATCCGAAAATAGTTTTTGGCCAAAGGTGAATTAGTTGAAATGGTTCATGGGCAGGGCACAAAATTATCTTCACTTCTAGGCCACTAGAAAGATGTGGCTAATTTTATAATTCAATACAACACGTGAAGGTACGTATATGTTTTTGCCCAGCACTTTCGACTTATGTTGCATTTGTGAAAAGGTCTACTTGTTAATTTTCCATATTTCCTCCAACTCTCAGCAACACATGTGTAAGGCACTTCAAAAGGGGAAGGGTAATTATCTTGTTCATCATGGGTTAATTAGGTTGTTGATTATCCAACAATTAAAATTATTCTCCCCTCCTGGTGATTGGAACTTGTTTATTAACCAACAAGATGACACTAGTTTCGAACCTTCAAATGAAGAAAAATATTTAGATGAAGGATACTCTTCAAATGGAGAGAACACTTTAGATGAGAATGAGAAAATTCTTGAAATAGAAGGAAACCCTAATGATAACCCTAGTTCTTTGCAAGAAGAAGTTCCTAAAAGGAAATCTAAGCAAACCCCAAGCTCAAGTGCTAAACAAACCCCTGGATCCAATTGTAAATAAAAATTGTATTCAGAATCGTCCTCAACTGAACCCCCAATTACTCAACAATCTTGTGGCAAGAAGAGTAGGGAGAAACAAAAGACATTAACTAGCTCTATGGATAGAAATTAGAAAATATGGCTAATGTAGCCAGTCATATTAGCTCAAAAGACAAAGATTTTGATTTAGACCTAGAGGTTTTGTATGAGGTTTTGAAAAATAGGGTAAAGTTAGTAGGGAATGGAGATAGGCTAAGAGAAGAAAAATGAAGGAAAATAAAAAATAAGATGAGTCCTCTATCTCTGGTATAGACCCACTGACTTTAGTAAAGGAAATATTGATGACTCTCCTAGCCCTGATTTAGATCAAGAAGATGAGGTTCATATTTCTAACCATCCACCTGAAGAAGGAAACTTAATGCATCAGAAAAATGTGTTATAATGGAACACATAGAAAAACCTATACTGGAAAATATATGTTCCTCTCCCAAATTAGGTAAGGATGAGGATGTTGAGAAACAAATGGAAACAAAGCAAGTGGACAATGTAAATATTTGTGAGGATAATGTAAGTAAGGAGGGATTTGAGGAATAGGGGTCTAAGGAGTCATCTGAGACTCCTATTATTACCCAAGTTGTAGAGGCAACATCAGATGCATTAATTGAAAACATGGAGAAAGGACAATGTGGTAATAAATCACCTAATCAAGAAAGCTAGGAAGCAAAGGAAGAGTTTGAAGAGTATGAATCCCTATTGAAATAAAGGGAGGAAATTTGAACTTTGAGAGATTTAGTTGCCAAATTAAAGAATGAAACCAAACTCTACAAACTCAAATACAAGAGGCACAATCAGTTAAAAATTCATAGGAAAAAGAAATTAACAGAATTAGGGAAAAACTTGATCAGGTAACTATGTACAAAGAGCTCCACATACCCATTCCCGAGCATGAACAACAAGTACAGGCATTGAAGCATCTCTAGTCCAGTGAGATCACTAGCACATTGCAAATACTAGCCTCCCAAACTAGTTTGTATCTTTCCTCTTTTTGCATGAGGACATGCAAAACCTTCAACTAGGGGGAAATGATGAGACGAAAAAATGTCACATTTTTACCATTCCTAAATTATCTTTCTTTTCTCCATTTTTATATTACTTTTCCTACCCTTTCTATCACTATTTGTCTCAGGAAATAAAGATATTTAATAAATTGTAAAAGAAGATTAAAACTACTAAATATGCTAAAAATCGTAGAGATGTTGATTTGTTTTGATGGTTAAGGTGGTAGGAGAAAACTAAAATGAAATTGCAATTGTCCAAGCGCATGGAGGAGGAAGTTCATTATTATTTATTGTCATGATGTTTAAAAATACTATTTGTTGTTTGAAACTATTTTATGGCCAACAACCTATATTTTGTATTTATCATATTTTGGTTTTGGTTTGTTGGTCATAGGTTGAATCAAATCACTCTCATAGATCAGTTTTTAGAATGGCTTAGTTATCAAACCCAGTATATATATGTGTATACTTTACAAACAAAGAATAATAGATAATATATGAACTATGTTTTGCTTTCGAGACTATTCAAGTAATATTGTGTGTTTGCAAGAGTAATGTGGCATAAAAAGGAAGACCTTATTTCATCGCTAGGTGATTAAGAAGGTAGGGCCCACTTCTTGAGTTACCCAACAATATGTTTAGTTGCTTTACTTTGGTAATGTGTGGTTTCATTCTTTTGTATTATGGCTTAATGTTTGAATTAACTATTGTTACATTGTGGTTGAATCAGATTAAGTGTTATTAGTTTTGAGTACAAACTAGACAAACTGTTTATTGATATTTTACAGTGTTAATTTGTTTATTTGGGAGTTGCATCAGGAGTCACATTCTGGATTTTTTTGCACTGTCATTTTATAGACTGTAATAGTTCCTAACACAGTTTTTGTTACAGTTCCTATCACATTTCCTAGCACGGTTCCTATCACTTCCTGTCACAAAACAAAAGAAGGAGAGTTAAAATAGTTTTCCATTTTAAATAATTCTTGTGTTTTTAGATGCACATCATTTTCACTTAGCTTGTTGCTTTTAGCCGTTAGGCATACAACCCCAATGTCTTTCATAAGTTCTACATTCTCAAATTGACACAAGGAACAAATTGAGATATCACACCAAGAATTCAGCCACAACCTTAAAGTTTCCAATCACACTTTTGTCCAAACACTATAGTTAAATGGAAACTTGATATTGTATGTCTTCAAGAAGTTTAAACTAATGGTTTTTATATTGGCTCTTCTCTATCCAATGTATGGAGAGAGTTTTTTTTCATACATCACATAGAGAAGGAAGGGGAGGGGTTGCTATTGGTTTATACCCTTAGGTGGATAAGCTTATCATTGATAAAGGGGAGAATCCTTCACATAGTTGTGTATGGACCCTAAAATTTATCAATGGATATCCCATTATTTTATATTATGTTTATGCTCCTAACATTGTGAAAGAGAGATGTAGAATGGATGGCCAGGAACTTACCTCATGCTAATTGGGTTATCAAGGGTGATTTTAATATGGTGGAACACCATACTGATCACAGTTGGTCTAATCATGTAAAGTTAAGCAATGAAGAATTTGATAAATGGCTATTTTACCAAATTTTGTGGGGGTTATAGATCCTATTTATACTCTACTTGTTTCTCAGACCAGTTTCCTATCCACTATGATTTTTCAAAGGAGGAAGCTCATGAAGTGGATTATAAGATGCCTTTCAAGCTTAATACTTCACATTTAAAAAATATTTCTTGTGTTGCTGCATTGGTTGGCATTTGGAATTCCATTCCCAAACCAAAAGAAGGGGAATCCTATTGGTAATGGTGGCAAGATGTTATTTCTCAATGTTCTACTTTTATGATCCTTTTGAAAAATATTTTCTTCAAAATGAAAACATAAAAATAAATCTCTCAAAAATAAGCTAGATTTCAACATAAATATGCTTAACTCAAACACTAGTGATATTTTTATCCAAACATCTATAGTTGCTATTGAAACTCAACTTCACAAACTTGACACTGTGGACACCTAAAATTGACCGCATTTGGTTAATTTATCCCTATTTCATCTATTTCTCCATAATTTACATTAATTAAATGTATAAGAGTAAAATTGCATCCGCTTTAGTGTCCACTCCCTTAGCATCTTAAGTAGGCTCATTTTAACCCTTGCATCAGCCTTTCTCCCTCTCAGGATGCTCCAGCACCCTTTCCAACAGTTACCCTTCGCGCATAAGCTTTACATTGAACTTTGAGCTTTTCTTGCATGTGTTGTTTTGTAGCGTGACGTGTTCGGACACTAGCGCACCGCGCTAGCGTCCTGTGATGTTTCAATGCTCAGACAATCGTTTTCAAGCATGTTTTCCACTTGTCAGCTAAATTTTTTGGTGGAAACGGCTCGAGATTCCCTATAACCTCCTAGGAAGCTTCTTCTCCCTCTTTAAAAGTCCTCTTTTCACTTCATTTGCAACTTCTTCCACTTCTAGTCTCATTCCAATCTCTAGCACTTTGCACAACTTCATACAGCTTATTGTAGCAACTTCAAGCTCTCTCAAGCTCTCTTTATAACACTCCATTGTAGCTCTATCTCCCTTGAATTCATGCTTGTGAGCATCTTGGGATTCCATATCCCCTACTATTCGCATATTTACATGGTGATACGGGTTCTCCTCCTCAAGCAGGGTTTGCTTTTATCACCTCTTTTGTGATACGGGTTCTCCTCCTCGAGTGGGGTTTGCTTTTATCACACACTTATTTGGTGGTGGGGGTTCTACTCCTAAGAATATTTTTCTTTCACCACACACTTTGTTCATCACACTCTTTCTCTGTATCTTCTTGGTTGTCCGTGGAGGTGGGAACACCAAAACGAGGGTTTGACTGAGGCAAACCCCTATACAACCCCAACATTCTCTTCAAATATCACGCGTGCAGATTTCAAAGACATTCGTTGGGTGGAGGATTCATCACTCACACGGTTGTAAGTATTTTTTTCCTTTCTTCTTATTTTTATCATTTACTCTTTATTTTATCTTAGTTCTATCACTTTATGTTATTTTCCTGTATTTTATGGTTTTTAGCATTTGGAGTAGAAATGGTCATTTAGGCACTTTTATGAGATAAACTCACTTTCTGGTCCGCATGAGACACTAGCACGCATTTGGGACGCCAGCGCACCGTGTTATCATATGTAGTTTGCGCTGACGTCCTGTGGTCGAGAGCTCGTCAGTTTGTCCAGAAAATCTCTATGACTTGCTCTTTCGGATTCTAAAACTTCCACACTATTCCATTGAGGTAGTTTAGGGTAATTCGCCCCATGAGGCTCTCTAAATGAAGAGAACTCATGAGTAGCGAATCCCCCTCTTCTACATTTTTGGTGAACCCAGCGTGAAGAACAGTGTTCTTCAAAAAACTAGGAATTTATTTACCCCTACTTGTTGGGGTCATAACTTTTGACTCGGTGCTCAGAATACAAAACCGTTTGCACCATTAGAAAGGTCTCCTAGAGAACTTGTTCAGTCCCTAAAATACCACTACCTTGAATTTTAGGGATTGACACAAGTTTCGACCCCAAATTCTGCTCCGGAGACCTCCAAAAATGTGAATTACTAGAACATAGAAAATACTGAAAAAATCATAATAAATTTAATATCTTCTTTTATTAGTTCAGTATCTAGTTTTGTTCAAAATGTTAATGATGTTCCATTTCATGCATGTGATGGTGACTTGGATTTTCCCATGTCACTTGGTGTCTTTGATCCTTCTCACGAAAGTCCTCTTACTTCAGAGGATATTTTGTTGCAAGAAGATGAAATCATTGATACCTTTCTTAATGTTACTCTGCCTTCTCTTCATTCTAATGCACTCTCTTCTAGAGATGATGCATTTTTGAATGATGTATCTACCTCTCATTCCAATGCACTCCCTTTTGGAGATGATGCATTCATGAATGATGAATCTCATCTTTGTTCTAATGCAATCTCCTCTAGAGATGATGCATTAGCGAATGACGAACCTCCTTCCACATCTAATTCTCCCTAGATAGATGTTGAGAATGCTTCTTCAAATAATTATTCCATTTGATCCTATTTGGATCGATGTTGAGAATACGTATTCAAATAATTGTTCTACTAACTGTGATGATTCTGTAAATGCAGTCTGTGTCTCTACTACCTCTCAAAGGCTTAAGAGACCGGTCATTTACGTGACTCCAACTAGTCCTTCTCCTAAAAGGGTTTGTTCTATTAGTGGTGTTCCATTTGGTAGTAACTCTCTTGATATTTCTAAGGCTCCCTCTTATAGAGCGGTAGCCCATACTTATGAGAATAGAATGAATAAACAACCAATCCTTCTTCAAGCACCTAGACCTACAACTAAAGCACCTAATGATTACGATCTTGTCGAGCAACTTCAAGTTACTCCGACTAAGATCTCATTGTGGGACTTGCTTCAGTCTACTCCAGTTTATCAAGGTATGCTTCAAGAAGCCTTGTAAAAGATCCTCTTTCCTTCTTCTGTTAGGTTGATAGATGTTGATGCGTTGATGGCATATATTCGTGTGGATTCGCTGAATATCACGTTCTATCTGCAAGAGCTCCCACCTCCAGAAGTACAAAAGCAAGCGGATCCTCTAATGATTATAGTTAACATTAATAAAATTGGTATTAGACATACTCTAATAAAATTGGTATTAGACATACTCTCATTGACGCTGGTTCGGTACTCAATGTATGTAGCATTGATCTATTGCCTAAGATTAATGTTGATTCATCTTCTATTAATACTTCTTCTATTGTTATTTGTGGGTTCGATAATGTTGTGAGAAAAGCTCTAGGTACGATAGAATTACCTTTGTAGCTTGGACATGTTACTGTACCCACTCTTGTATATGTTATGTCAAAAAAGCTACCATACAACCTTCTTCTTAGTAGACCGTGGATTCACACTATGGGTGCAATCCCGTCTACCTTGCATAAATATATTAAGTTCATTTGTAACAATAAAGTAGTCACTATTAAGGTTGACCCTAAGGCTATGCACTTATGTGAGATGGTCGTTGTTGGTCGAGCTTCATTTGTGCCTACTCTTATCCCTTCAGTGTCTTCCCATGTGTTGATGTTTACTCCAGCATTACCTACTACAAAGAGTACTCTTGAGATAAATGTCCTTGAAGAAGATCCTTTTGAAGCAAGGAGTCCTAAGTGTTCTCCTTCTACCTCTTCTCAAAAGAATGCATGTCTTGATGATGATTGGGGTTCCTTAGAATTTATAGATTCCTTCATCAAGGAATATAAAGTTGACCCGATCCACTTAGACCTTCCGAAAAAATCATCCAAACCCGCTATCAAAGATGGTTACTCTTTTGTATCACGAGGTAAGGTGAATGCAAATTATAATGTTCTTGGTGTTCATCCTCCTTCTGAGGAAGATGATCACACTTATGTTAAGGAGGTTAATATTGGTAGTCCCATCAAGAAGATTGATGGTGATCCCGTTGAGGAGTGTGATCCCCCTTTCTGGAATAACACTCTTTATGAAGATCCTCCTCCTTTTTCTTCTATCTTTGTACCTTCTTCCTATAAGCAATCGAATCTTTCTCCAGAAGAGAAAGGGTTGCTTCCTACTCCTCATTCTTTTTCTGAACAAAAGCGTATTTTTTTGCGACTTCTAAAAGCCCACTTAATCACTCTTCCTTCCCCTACACGTAAGAAACTCCATAAACATGATTAAAAAAAAACATTCTTTCTGTGCATACCATTGAGTGCTTGGCCATTCCACTAGTGAGTGCAAGGCATTGAAGGATAAAATACAACAACTTCATGATTCAAGTGCCATCAAACTCCTGTTTGATTGACACACCTGCCTTTTCTTCACATGACAAGTGATATCGAGGTTTACCTCTATACTGTTCAAAGTATCCTACTTGGTTCTCCTCCCCTATATGGTGGGGGCAGTAATAACTTATTCTGAAGATGTGTGTCCTTAAATACCCCCTCTCTTCTCTATGTATTTTAAATGAATCATCCCTTTAGTGGACCCCTTCTCCTTTTGAAGTGTTCCCAAGGGACCTCTTTGAAAGCTTTTTTCTTTCAAATGAATTCTTTGCATCTAGCTTGGGGGCAACCTAACTAGACCTCGCTTTTCAAATAGCGCATCCCTTGAGTGGACCCATCTTCCTTTTGAAGGGTTCCTGAGGGACCCCTTTGAAATTTTTCCAACTTATTGACGGTCTACGTGACTATCCACTTACTCGCCTACATGACCACTTTTTGACATGTTATATCTACGAGTAGATATGTTGCCACTTTTTGACTCTGTGGAGTCCACTTCCTTTGGTTTCCTCCATGTGAGAGATCTTGGGGGATACCTCCCTGCAAGTTTGAGATCTTATAGGGTGCTTCCTTTGAGCTTCCTCCATGTGAGAGATCTTGGGGGTGGCTCCCCTATAGGTTTGTGGGTCTATAGGGCACTTTCTTGGGGTTTCCTTCATGTGAGAGTTCTTGAAGGATACCGTCCTTGCATGTTTGTAGGCCTGTGAGGTGCTTACATTCTTACTCTGTGATACGATTTTTCCTCCTCGAGCGGGGATTGCTTTTATCACTCCTACTTTGTGGTGTGGGTTCTACTCTTGAGCGGGTTTTTCTTTCACCATGTGCTTTGTTCATTTTTATCTTTCTCTTCTCAATTTTATATACCAGATCGAAGATTAACACCTTCTTCATCCTTACTATATGCTCCTTCTTTCTTCATCTTAAAGTTCTTCTATGTATTGTTTGGGGATGACATATAGTATTGAGACAACCTTTTACATCGAGGTCTCTTTACTTTACTGACTCGAATCCTTTAGCTTTTCATGTTCTAACATGGTTGCAACATGCAGGTTCTTCTTGTCTAATGTATTGGCTTTGCAGATCGTCAGCCTAAAGGCATGCTTTTGTGGTTCGAAAAGTTATTTGCTTCCTCTACAATATCCTTTTGGCATATGGTGTTCTTTATGTTTAGTAGATTTCCTTTAGCGTGCATATTAATTTAGATTCATATGCCCGCTAAAGTGGGGGAAAAATGTATCAGAGTAAAATTGCACCCTTGCAATTTCACTTACATTCTTGCATCCACTTTAGTGTCCACTCCCTTAGCATCTTGAGTAGGCTCATTTTAACCCTTGCATCAACCTTTCTCCCTCTCAGGATGCTCCAACACCCTTTCCAGTAGTTACCCTTTGCACATAAGCTTTACATCAAACTTTGAGCTTTTCCTGCACATGTTGTTTTGTAGCGTGATGTGTCCAGACACTAGCGCGCCGCACTAGCGTCCTGCGATGTGTCAATGCTTAAACAACCGTTTCTAAGCATGTTTTCCACTTGTCAACTAAGTTTTTCAGTGGAAACAACTCAAGATTCCCTGTAAACGCCCGAGAAGCTTCTTCTCCCTCTTTAAAAGTCCTCTTTTCACTTCATTTGCAACTTCTTCCACTTCTAGCCTCATTCCAATCTCTAGCACTTTGCACAGCTTCATACAGCTTGTTGTAGCAGCTTCAAGCTCTCTCAAGCTCTCTTTACAACACTCCATTGTAGCTCTATCTCCCTTGACTTCATGCTTGTGAGCATCTTGGGATTCCATATTCCCTAATATTTGCATATTTACTTGGTGATACGAGTTCTCCTCCTCGAGGGGGGTTTTCTTTTATCACCTCTTTTGTGATACGGGTTCTCTTCCTCGAGTGGGGTTTGCTTTTATCACACACTTATTTGGTGGTGTGAGTTCTACTCCTGAGTGGGTTTTGCTTTCACCACATGCTTTGTTCATCACACTCTTTCTCTCTATCTTCTTGGTTGTCTGTGGAGGTGGGAACACCAAAATGAGGGTTTGACCAAGGAAAACCCCTATATAGCCCCAACATTCTCTTTAGATATCACGTGTGCAAGTTTCAAAGACATTTGTTGGGTGGAGGATTCATCACTCGCGTGGTTGTAAGTATTTCTTTCCTTTCTTCTCCTTATTTTTATCATTTACTATTTACTTTATCTCAATTCTATCACTTTATGTTATTTTCCTGTATTTTATGGTTTTTAGCATTCAGAGTAGAAGTGGTCATTTAGGCACTTTTTTGAGATAAACTCATTTTCTGATCTGTACGAGACGCCAGCGCACCTTTGGGACGCCAGTGCACCACATTGTCGTCCATATTCTGTGTTGATGTCATGTGGCCGAGAGCTCATCAGTTTGTCTAGAAAATATTTGTGACCTGCTCTTTCATATTTTGAAACTTCCACGTTGTTCCATTGAGGTAGTTTAGGGAAGTTCACCCTGTAAGGCTCTCTAAATGAAGAGAACTCGTGAGTAGTGAATCCCCCTCTTCTATATTAAATAATATTCTCTATATTCCTAAGTCCTAGCTATTAACGCAGATGTTGTACACACACACTAACATGTAGATAAAATTCTCACAAAGTACCACGAGAACCTACCTTTCTTGAAAGACTCCATCGGGAAACCTAAATCTAAGGAAAACTTAGCTTGATCCCAAGGCTTGTTTATGTCAGGTCTTGACACACTAGGTTCACTCAGGGTTCATTGTGATATTGTTGTTAAACACGAGGGGTAAACAATTGTAAAGAATTGGTTAGTATCTGAAAGATAAAAACATAATCCCAGTCGGGTCATTCAAATGTCACTCAATAACTTCATTAAATTAAATAATTTACAATAATATTTCATGAAACTCAAATTAACTTGCATTCATTCAAGTAGATTTAGCATTAAGCATTCAACATTTCATGGAATTGAAAGATTTATAATAAAACTCCATGTATTTTTCATTTTTGGAACATTTTCTGGAATATAAATCATCTATTCTAAATATAAAGCATAAAAAATTACTAAAAAGTAAAATTTCTCCCAGGTATTATCCACGCATGCCTCAAGAAATAACCAAAATAGAGCAAACCATTCCATATATCACCAGATTTCTTCACAGTAAGGTATAGAATGATTCAAGAGTTTAAAGAAAGGGGGATCATTTTCCATCAGATAGTGTTAGTATGCACCCTTAAATGGTGCAACACATAGTCTTGTCTGATAGGAACAAACAATCAGCTACATAAAATTTCATATCAGGAAATAACTTTGAAACTGGCTTTGATAGTAGTTAACTTCTAATGAAACATACAAGTTTTTAGTCTGGAATGGAACATAAAATAGGAAAAAGAATAAAACTTGAAAATTTTAATTCTCTGGCATCCACAAATTTTGAACTTAAATGATACATCTCCTAACCTTTTATAAGGACAAGATACTCAAAAAATTTAATCAACACATGATAGGGAATCCAAGGGACAAATTGCAGTAATGCATGTGGCATATGATAGTTGGCAAGAGAACTTTTGAATAAGTTAATAGATTTTGACCTTCTTCAACACTTTCAAACTTATGTCTTTAAAATTCGATCAGGAAATCAAACCAGATCGAGCAAACTTTTCAAAATGTAGGAACTTCCTCTATTGGATATTCAGAGCAATCAAGTGGAACTAGTTATCCAAATCCACCAACACTTTTGTTCCTACACTCAGGTTCGGGCTTCAAGTTAAAACACCTAGAAGTAAATCACCCCGGAGCTAGGCACCCTCCTTCATCGCATGTGTAATACCTGGGTCCCCGGTACCATCGTTTCTTTGCAACAAACTTTGTTCTCGCATGAGCTTTCAAAGTGCACCACCAAAATTGGTAACATCATCATATTTTCTTGCAACCCAAATTTTCCCAACCGTCCATACCAAAACATTGTCCAACAACCTATTCCACCTGCACATAAAATTCTATATATCAATCCCTTTTAAAAAACATTAACAAGACTCATTATCCTAAAACCATCATTAATATAAATCAACTTTTTAAACAAGTCATAAATAACATGCTTTTAATGCATTCTCGTGTAATTATCACTTTAGGTGGGCTGCCAAACATTTTAGGCATTCAAGCAAAATTAAACAACCAACTTTAACGTTTTAGCACCAATGCATCCTTTACCCGGTACTCGGTACTTGACATATTTCAGCTTTATAGAAAATAAATTCACCCAAATCTCAGTTACTACCCAAACCTTTGTACCTCCTGGGCCTTTACTCCTGGATTGTAACAACTTACTAAACTTCGCTTTAAACATTTCCATCAACTAGGTGTCCCAGAACCCGGTATATTCAACACCCGATACCTTCAAACCATGAATTATTTCAAATATTTCCACTTTAACGTTTTCTCCCCTAGTGATCCTCGGCCAAACAACACTTGCCATAAGCATTATTTTTTTAATTTGGGTCCCCAAGCCTTACATTCTTGGGGTGTGTTGTGAGACCACACAACAACTTGCAACCAAAAAAACCAAATTTAAAAGAAACATGAGAATCAAATACTCGCTATAAATTATAACTTATGCATATTTTCCTACAATATCTCTTTACCTTTACCTGAATCCTGGCATTAAAAATTATAGAACTCCACTAAAAAAGTATTAGTGTGTGCATTTATTAATTCCCATGTCTGAAACTTGGTGAAAAGACTAGTTCATCGACATTGAGCTACATAATTTAGCAATCCTCCAAAGCTAACCTTGGATAGAGCCTTGGTGCCAGTCAGGCATCTATAACCTTGGCAAGGTTATCTCTGTAGTCCCCCCTAACATAGCTCTACTTCCAGTCAAGCATCTATAGCCCTGATAGAGATATTTGGATAGCCTAAAGAATTAAATTTTCTCTTTTGATATTTCTTTTGATATTCATTTTTTCATTTTTTCATTTGACATTTCATTGTAAACTCTTTTGCTTCAACTTGTAGGCAACGAATCCTGCTATTAGGTTGGGAATTATAGTTGTAGTGAAGGTTACTTTTTGATTTTTCACTCAATGTGAATACCCTTCATCATTTCACCAATTCCCAAAAGATTCGGTTAATGAATTTCCTGTATGTGAAACTCTCCAGCTAAGTTTTACCATCCTTATGCCAAATTTCAACTAACTACAACTCATTTTTTGTCCAAAAAATTAGCATATGTTAAAATTTAGCTACAGGTTATCAAATCACCCAATTTTTCTAAATTTAGAGACGTCAGTTACCACCTTTCCATTCATGGCAACTTGCTAAAATAAACTTGGCTGACAATTTTTTATTTTGGCAACTCTGCACTTACATTAATGCATCAAGCTTGTCATGATTATACTTAATCCCAACCATCATACCCTTCATTTAATTCACTCACCTTATCATGCACGTATTACTTCCCTCAAGCTCTTCAACATGTTGATGTGTGCCACCTTACCAACTCAACTTTCTTTCCAAACAACACACCTAGACAATTCATAATTAATACAACTTGATGAAATAACTAAAATGACCACCATTTAATTCTGAAATCTCAACTTTGCTTGATTCATGATCTTTGTACTGGCAAACCTCAAAGAAAGAAACACCAATTTTGTGAGAAATTATTTGATTCAACTTTTAATTTTGGAGAAAAGTGTACTTTTGCCACCTCAACTTGCATTCCCTAAGATTTTCTATCCAAGCAACTATGTATTGCAACTTTCTCACGACTTTCTATAAATTCAACACTTTCCTTCAAATTCCTCACTTCTATCTTCAATTTCTTTGTTGTTGTTTTTTTCGTGTGCTTTATTACTTCCAAGGTATGGATACTCTAATTTTCCTTACCAGTGTCCAACGCCAAATCGGCTTTCTGGGCTATATTACGAACCAATGGCTCAAAAAAGTGTTCTTCCTCCAGACCCCTTCTACTAAAGCATTTATATGCATGCTCCTCGAAGAAAATTTCATGAACTCCAAAGCCTATTACAGGCTGAATTCAGACCTGGCTTTACAGTTCATGGCTTCTCTTCTAGACCTCAACCTTTATGTAGTTGAAGTTTGTTCTACTACAGTGATGATAGTGTAGCCATAATTCCCATGAGATTTGGACAATGTTCTTGCCATTGCTCACCAAGCCATAAGAATTCCATTAGCTGACAACATTCCTCGGTTTCCAGAACAAGGGGAAGTAGTTCCTCTTCTATCATTCCTTACTGCTCTACACACCCCCAACCTCGATGACCATAGGGACAACACCTACCTGGGATACATGTTCCTCTCGAATGAAGCATACCAAATTGATTAACCAACCTTTCCAACTATTCCAATACAGTCTTTTGAACATCCAACCCTCCTTTTTATTTCTCTTTTTACTATTGCCTTACAACAAAAAATTCGTACTTCCATTTATGTACAAAATATAATGAGAATTTTTCTTTTCTATACTCATGCTTGTATTTATTCCAAATGGTTTTACATCTTCAATTTATAGTAAAATGTTCTCAAAATTCAATCATCATGTATTTTAGATTAAGAAGAATTCATTAATGCCAGGAATGAAACTAGAAAGCAAAGAAAAATTTACTAAAGAAAACTAACCTAACTAACTAGAATTTACCCTAATCGAATGATTAACCCTAATTTCTACCACTAACTTCATAATGCTCTTTTTTCAAATCCTGGCAATTTTATCTTTAAATTCACTAGAATAAATTTTAGATAATACTGTAGCAATGAATTATTTGAAATTTTCTACATTTAATAAATGAAAATTCAAATGCATACTTACCAATAATTTGGATAAAATGTATGAAAATGACCTCATTAATGGTTGATTGCACACACCTTTGTCATCTTCTCGATCTCGTACCTTCTTCTAGTCCTCATTCATGGTCCTCCATTTCTTCTTGCTCTATGCCATGAACGACTACATTTATTTCTTGATTTTCTTCCCTTTCAAGACTTCTTCAGTTCTTTGTATTGTCTTTGACCTTAACATCACTACTCATTTCATTAGGCCAAACCTTAATATAATTTGTACAATTATCAACAAGAGGGAAGGTAAAAACTTTATACTCTACTATTTGTGTGAAATTGAGAATCTCTTCCCTTTTAGGTTGTGGATTCACAATTAGGGGCAAAAAGCATGCATCTCTTGCTTGTTCCACCTACTCTTTCTTCTCATTATCATCCACGTGTGTGAATATTGGTGACTTGATCCTTTCAAATTCATGCTTAAAATGTGATATTTCTAAATCTTGATGACTTTGCTTCTTTTCCTGCAAAACTTTCAAAATCTCTTTATAACAATTACAGTTAGTGAATCTGTTGGGTCCAATAGTTAAACCACCAAAATTTATAGTTTCACTAGGGTTAGGCACTTTCTTAGAATTCAAACATCTTTCCAGTAATGGTTCCCTTCTTCTCGCACTTAGGGATGCCTCTATTAATGGAATTACCTTATGCGTAGCCAAACTTACCCTAGTTAGAAAAAATTTACAATCAAGCTCACTATGATCGATTGTGTCATGGATTTTGCACTTTGTAATGCTACCAAAAGTGAACAAAATTAAGTGAAAAAGCCTTTGGTTAAGGATTTTTTGGAGCTTATCAATCTCTTTTTCACTCTCCATTACAAACTTTCTTAGACTTCCAACTCACAAGTGGACTTCAAATATGTGAATGGGACAACAATACTGGCCCAAAACACCAAAGGGCCCTCCCTTCTAGCACCACTTCTGTTGAAACAGATGTTGTATACACACACCAACAACTAGATAAAATTCTCACAAAGTAACACAAGAATCTACCTTTCTTGAAAGACTCTGCCAAGAAACCTAAATCTAAGGCAGATTCGACTTGATCCCAAGGCTCATTTATGTCAAGTCTTGATGCACTAGGTTCACTCAGGGTTCGTTGTGATATTGTTGTTAAAAACGGGGGGTAAATGGTTGTAAAGAGTTGGTTGGGATTTAAAAGATAAAAACATAATCTCAGTCTAGTCATTCAAATGTCACTCAATAACTTCATGAAATAAAAGAATTCGCAATAATATTTCATGAAACTCAAATTAACTTGCATTCATTCAAGTAGATTTAGAATTAAACATTCAACACTTCATGGAATCGAAAGATTTATAATAAAACTCCATGTATTTATCATTTTTGGAACATTTTTTGGAATATAAAGCATCTATTTTAAAATAAAGCATAAAAAACTACTAAAAATTAGAATTTCTCCCAGGTATTATCCACACATGCCTCAAGAAATAACCAAAATAGAGCAAGCCATTCCATACATCACCAGATTGCTTCATGAATAGGCATAGAATGATGCAAGAGTTTAAAAAAAGGTGGATCATTTGCCACTGGATAGTGTCAATATGCACTCTTAAATGGTGCAACACATAGTCTTGTCCGATAAGAACACACAATCAGCTATGTAAGATTTCATATTAGGAAATAGCTTTGAAATTGGCTCCGATATTAGTTAACTTCTAATGAAACATACAAGTTTTTAGTTTGGAATGGAACAAAAAACAAGAAAAAGAATAAAACTTGAAAAAGTTTTAATTTTTTGACATCCACAAATTATGAACTTAACTTAAAATGATACATCTCTCGGCCTTTTATAAGAACAAGATACTCAAGAAATTTAATCAACACATGAGAGGGAATCTAAGGGACAAATCACAACAATGCACGTGGCATATGACAGTTGGCAAGAGAACTTCCAAATAACAAATTTTGACCTTCTTCATCACTTTGAAACTTTGAAACTTATGTCTTTAAAATTTGATTAGGAAATCAAATCAGATCGAGCAGATTTGTCAAAATATAGGAACTTCCTCTATTGGATATTCAAAGCAATCGGTGGAACTAGTTATTCAAATCCATCAACACTTTCCTTCCTACACTCAAGTTTGGGCTTTAGGTTAAAAAACCTAGAAGTAAATCACCCTGGAGCTAGGCACCCTCCTTTGTCGCATGCGTAATACCCAAGTCCCCGATCTCTCAGTTACTGACATTTCTTCACGACAAAATTTGTTCTCGCATGAGCTTTCAAAGTGCACCACCAAACCTGGTAACATCATTAGATCTGCTTACAACCCAAATTTTCCTGACCGTCCATACTGAAACATTATCCAACAACCTATTCCTCCTATACATAAAATTCCATATATCAATCCCTTTTAAAAAACATTAATAAGACTCTTGTTATCATAGAACCATCATTAATATAAATCAACTTTTAAAACAAGTCATAAATAACACACTTTTAATGCATTGTTGTGTAATTATCACTTTAGGTGGGCTACCAGACATTTTAGGTATTTGGGAAAAATTAAACAACCAACTTTAACATTTTAGCACCAATGCATCCTTTACTCGGTACCCGACACTCGACATATTTCAGCTTTACCAAAACAAAATTCACTCGGATCCTAGTTACTACCAAAACATTTATACCTCTTGGGCCTTTACTTCCGGGCTACATTAACTACCAAACTCGCTTTAAAAATTTCCATCAACCCGGTGTCCCGACACTCGGTATATTCAACACCCGGTAGCTTCAAACCATGAATTATTTCAAATATTTTCACTTTAAATTTTTCTCCCCTGGTGTCCTCAGCTAACCAGCACCTGCCATAAGCATTAATTTTTTAATTTAGGTCCCCAAGCCTTACCTTCTTGGGGCATGTTGTGAGACCACGCAACACCAGCCTAAGGTAAATAATTTAATTTAATTATTTATCTACATCTATCCTACCTTACCCCTTTTATCCCATAAATTAAATAAATAAATCCTATTTATTTATTTAATCCCTCTCACATGTCACATCTTCCAACTCCCCCGCTTGCACTAATCCTAATGATAATCCCCGCCTAACCTACCCACTAAGCAATTGCACATAATTAATCCATAATTAAGTGGGTCAACCCTCCCCTAACATCAATCACATGACCTTTTGTACATGTGACATGGCCTTGGTACCATATCACGTGGGCATTGTACCCCCAAGTGTACAATCTCCCTCTCAAGCCCTCTCATTGTGCCACTTGGCACAATCCTGTGGGTTGAGAGATCCCACTCCTTCTCAACCCTTCATTCATTTTCATCCAAATCCTATATATCCAACCTTTAACCATTTTATCAAAAATCTCACTCATTTTTCATTAGAGCACTGTGATGCTACCAAAATTTCTAGTGAGCACACATCCAATCAATAAATCTTGAGAAAATATACTCAACAAGAGGCTTATTATCTTGGTTTGAGATTTCTTAGCCTTATTAGAGTGTTTTTTTTATTTTTTGCGTTGTTTGGGTTTTATTACAATTTCCATTCACTTGACACAAATTTCATTGCACACATTTTAGCACGCCCAATGGGACATTTTCTTCCTTTGCAACATGGTTCTTTGAGATCTCATTCCATCCAATAATCCCTTCTATTTCCAAATCCTTATCTCTCTATCCATCCATCCATCCTATCATCCCTTCCATCTTCCTATCTTTATCTCCCTATCCTCCTTCCATTAATCACTCAAAAATGTTCATCCCATCCATTCATCTAATAATACCTTCCATCTTCCAAATCCTTATCTTCCCATCCATCCATCCAATAATCCCTTCCATCTCCAAATCCTTATCTCTCTATCTGTTGTGACTTAAAATTTCATGCAAATTTTAGGTCCCCATATTAAAAAGATGATTTTAACACTCGTAGACTCAAGTGTAAAATCAATCTCAGGAGCACATTTTGAAAAATCATAATTTTGGATCTGTTCAATTTCACACAAAATCATTTTTCCAACATGTTCATTTACCATATGGGAATGTGCACGCTGATTTTTAGCTTCATACGATCAGTTTTGACAAAGTTTCAATAGGCCAAGTTGAAGGGTTTTTGAGAAAATCTGCTGTCACCATAGTGAAATATGTTAGAGTGGCCTACTTTGAGGGTAAATATTAAGGAAATGAATAGTGGTCATAAAAAACCAGTCGGTGCTCTTGAATGTCCCTATCTCAAGGTGCATCCATGCCAATTTTCAGGGTGTTTGGACATCATTTAGTATTTTTGCAAAATCAATTCCAAACTGATTTTACATAGTTTTATGACTGCATTCCCAGAACAACTGCAAAGTGATCAAGTTTGATTTCTAATATTCTTCGGAGGAAGAGGATTTATGAAAAACCCATTTTTCTACATGTTCATGTGACCTAAAGGAACCAATCCTCTAAGTTACAGCTTCTCAAAATTACATTTGATATTTTTTCAAAAGGGCAAAGTGGCAAGTTTTAATTCAGTTTAAACAGTCGTAAAAAATGGTTGAATATGCAACTTTGATTGCCAAATCATTTCACAATCATACTCCCCTACCATCAATAAAATTTTGGTGCATTTTCTTGGCTTTTCAAGATCATTTGATCAGTTTTCAAAAGCCATTTTGGAGGCCACTTGGCTCTTTTTGATTGCAGTGCAAGATGTCTAAAAACAAATTCTAATGATTACCCATTCAATTTTAAATGTTCATATGCAATATAAGAGATTCCCTTCCCGTTTCAAGTTCAACAAATAGAGGGATTTCCATTATGATCAATAGCCTGACTTCACCTCGGCACATCAAAAGGCCAAGAAGAGATTCAACATGAGCATAAAAATGATTTAGAATCAAAAGAACTTCACATGGACACCCGCACTTGTTGGAAAGATAGTTTGTGAGATATAGAACTATGGTAGCTACTAAAGGTGTTGTTGGAACTTTGCAACTTGATTTACCCTTCAGCAGAGAGATAAGTACGGTGCATAAAAATGAATTCCCAAAAAATAACGCATAAGCACTCTACGTATTTAGGGCAATATGAATCTAACAGGACAGTTGTGAATATATAGTTTGAGTGTGAAATGTTTGATATGCTTTTATCCAGAGTATGGCTGCATCGAAGTCTTGTTAATATGTTATTCAGGCCTACATCTTGGACGTGATCATGTCAAGGAAGAATATGGCTGAGTGAATAAGGTTAGCTTACAACCTCCATTGAGAAATCCTGATGAAGACGGTGGAACCAAATACCAAAATTTTGATCTTACTGTGAATGTTACCAAGACTCTATGTAAAAAATAGAAACCCTAAAAGTGAAACAAATGAACAAAACATAATGTTATTGTCAGGGGAAGGCTGGTCGGAGGGAAATTTTAATTTTTTACCGATCTCGTAAGTCATGCCGATAGAAACTTCATCGGGGAGATATTCTACTATCGAAAGAAGAAAATTAAAGTCTTTCTGATGATGCAATGTCTGGCCGATAACTTGAGGGAAGAAGTAAGTATTAAAATAAAAGGCACCGATACAACATGGGAAAATATAAAAAGGAAATTTAAATTTTGCGGAGTAAAATCAAAGTAAACATTTATAGAATAAAGATGGAGCTTCATCGGCAAGATAATTGATATCGGTGGAAGTTAAAAGGTCTCATCAAGTCACATCGATGACCCAACAAGGAATAATTCATTGGCGAAAGAAGTAAGATCGGTGGGAAATAAAATAAAATCTTCTAGATGCTTCAAAGTCACGTCGATACTCTATACACTATTGTGATTTTTTCATACGGAATGGGAGGAATAAAAAAAATGAGATTTATTGAGATAATGGTAAAATATGAATGATAAAAAATTTACACTCAATAGTGTAAAATATAATTACATTTTCATCTAGGGGTTAAATATTTCACCGGGAAATTGTAAAAGAAAATAAATGGTAAAATGAGTAATTACATTTTCCACCAGAGAAGTCAAGTAATAGTTGATCATTTTACTCAATTTTTTAAATGAGAAATGCAGCAAAGGGGAATAAGTTCATCAAAACGATTAAATAATGGGTAATTATTTACCCTAAGGGGTGATCAATTAAATTGGATAAAATATTTCAACCACACGGAGTATTTTTTACCAAAGGAGTTATAAGGCAGGTAATTATTTTATTTTAAGAGGTGAAGAATGTGATTTCCAACAAAGGATAATTGCCAAAATTATTCTTTTTCACGAGGATACAAAAATGGAGATTAAAGATTAAAATATTTAATTTGCCAAAGGGGCAATTAATTAAATATTTTATTTTTCCGATGATAACTGAAGAGTTGCACCAAACAAGATGTTGTGAAGAGTCACAACCCTAAAGAAACAAATGTATATATGTATAATAAAATCATGTCATAGAGGGGAGATTTAGGAGAAATAAGTAGGTTAGGTAGTTGGATAGGGTGAACTATTGCCGAAATAAATATTATGCTATACATTGTAAAATCTTTTCAAATTATGTAATGGAGAAGAATGCATAAATTTGGTGATCCAATTATGGTGTCAGTTGTTTGTTGAATTTCTTTGAAAATATTATTTGATTGTCTCCAAGGTTGTCACTTCTTGATTATTTAAATTGAAATATCAAGGATATTCTTCAATTTATCAAAGCACACTTGTTGCTCTTGTGTGGTTCAGTTAATTGGTTCCTGCAAGACATGATTAAATCCTTCTAATTAATCACAGTAATTTGGAAAAGGACATTTGGATTATTAAGAAGAATCTGATAATTACACTCTTGCCTGTTTATACAAGTTATAAACATAAAAGTGCCAAACAATTTGAATTGTATCCAGAAATAGGACACAAATATTATTTACCTCTTGACTCCATTAGCCCAACAGAAGTAGGCACTGGTCACACCATCCACATTTTAGAATTCAATAAAATATTTGTTCAAAAACATTCACATCTCAAGTTTAATATTAGGAGTAGGAGTAGTCTGTAAGCTTTTATCTATTACATTTGTGCCATCGTAATAGATCCATCAAATCAATCAAGTCACATCATTTAAGTCTGCTTCATTCTTATAGGTATACCTGCCTAGGTCTAGCAGCACCTGAAGAGTAGAAGGTCTAAACCATTTGGCCTTGTCGGTTGCCCTAAAATGTACCAAGAGTTTGGCAACCTCTTGAGGTATTTTACCTGTGTTTTTGAGAGCTAACAAATTGGTGACTCCGCTAGGGAATAACATCAGAAAATTCGGTTCCAGCCTTTCCATGTAAAGAGTCAATATAAATTTCACATTTGGAGTGAGGAGATTCCACTGGGGAAAATAAAAAATAATTTTAAAAGAAACATTTTCCTACTTTCGAAAAAGTAGGTGGCGACTCTAGTAAAAACCTGATGAAGAATGGATAGACAATTTGTGTATGGAACAAAAGAATATTTTGAAAGGGAGCAGTCGATAAGAATTAAAGAATGGAAAAGGAAAACACTACAAGTGGAGAAAGAAACACTGCAATTGAAGAAAGAAAAACTACAATTGAACCAGCAACTGATACAATTAAGATAATTATGCAATAAGAATGAATACACAAATGTAGGCAGGCATTGAGCCCCACAAGCGCTTGATAGTACAATTTGAAATTTTCACAATGGAGACGATGCATATCATGCACAGCAGAACGCTTATTCACCACAACAGTCGAAGCAAGTAAGTGCTTATTTAGTCTTTCTTAGACAAAGGTTGGTAAGCTATCAAAACTATCAATATGATCAACACAATTTCAGCCCACATGAAGGTGTCAATCAAAACTTGCAGCAAAATGTATATCCAAATCAGCAGTTTGAGGAGGAAGAAGATGAGTATGAACATACTCAAAGTGAAGATTCCATTGCAGAATCAGAATGTGGAATTTACCCCTTTGATGCATTTCTTAACATAAGGAGACATGAAGGAGAAGATAAAATCTCTCTATACAACAGGATGATAAATATCTATATGCAATTACCTCCTAATTGTAAGCCTACAAGACCCCTTTTTGTTGCACAGTTCATAAAAGTTTGGAAACCTGAATCAGCCTATTGGCTAGAATCATCAATACAGCATGCCTGTGATTGAGTGAATAAATTTATTGATGCCATGGAGAGGACAAGGAATATGGACACTGTCAACAATGAATTTAATAGTGATATCATGGGAGATTGAGTGATGCAACAAACAAAGGAAATGTGTGCAATTAGGATTTCTAATGACAATTATTCAAATTTGGAAGATGATGATGATATGGAAGATCAATCTTACATCTTGGATGAGGACTGCAATGATGAGGATGTTCTTGAAGATACACTTCATGAGGAATACATTGGTGATAAAGCAAGTGAAGATGAACAAATAGCACCTACATTTTCAGATCAATGCCATGGTGACACAATTAATAATGAAGAAGAGTTCATGGAAGATAGCTTTTATGAGAGCCAAGATGAAGAAAATGCAGAAGAGGTCAATGAAGAAGCAAATCCACTTGACAAAGAACACGTGACATATTCATCTATAGATGATAACCATGAGGACATGATTGATAAACAAGAAGATTGCACACTTGAAAGTGGTTTTGAATTTTTTTTAAAACCATTGTATGATCAATTAACAGAAGGATCTCAAATGATATCTTTCCAAGTTGAAACAGAAGGGGATTGTGTATCATGCTATAATGAAGAAGAGTTTGAGGACAACCATGTGAATCTTGATCTATAGCAAGGAGATATTCTCAGCTCTCATGGAGATCAAGAAGACGAAGATATAAAAACTCTCTCCTGCATAACAGATTGTGATAGCACATGTTATAAGGGATCCATTGAACACTCAGATTGTGAAGATGAACCTATGGATTTTGATTTACAACAAGGTGATTCCTGCAACTCTTATGGAGATCAAGAGGAAGAAGCAAGTTCATTTGACAGCGAACAAATAATACTTCCAGCTGCAGATGAGAACCATAGGGACACGGTTGATAATAAAGAGGTTTGTACACTTGAAAATGGTTTTCTTTTTTTTCAAATCCATTATATGATGAGAAGATAGAAGAAGATCATATGAGATTTTGCCAAGGTATGCCTGTGTTTTCAAATCCACTTTATGTTGAAGATGAAGTGTTTTCTGATAATCAAAATGATGTACCAATTTGTGAAACAATTGAATGTGAGATCAAAGCACTTGAATTGCCACTTTTTGATGATGGATACAGCAGTAATGATATGGATACAGAGGCATGTTCACTCAATAGTGAACAAATTTTAGACTTGCTGACAATAGAGTATCAAAAATACATACATAAAAATAACTCAGAAATTTTGTCTTCAGCATCAGTTGTTTCAAATATGCATAATGATGATTACGTGGGTCAAAATTTTGTGTCACTGCCAATTAATGAAATGAAAGAAGTAAAAAATGTTTCAAATCTGGTTGTTCCAAAAAAATTTGATATGGAAGTGTTTTCAGACTTTCAAGAGAAGCATTCTGATGGAGAATTTCTAGTACAGTTGGGAAACAATTTCACAACACATGATAGTGAGAAATACAATGAGGAATGTTGCATTGAATGTGCATACACACTATATGTTGAAGATGGAAAAGATTTATCACATTATGATGAACTACAGAATGATAAAAGGAACATAAGTCAGGTTGAGCACAGCATTATTCTGGAAGTTTTCAATGACAGTGGCACAATTGATTGTATGAGTGTTCTTAAAAGGAATTTGATGAAAACAAAACAGAGCAAGGTGTTTGATAAGGGAAAATAAGGGATTTTCTCTTTTTGGTGGCCTTGACCCATTAGCTATGGTGTGGTTTTTCAGAAAACCATAACAGTTCATGACAACAAGAAATTTGAATCTGCTGCTCAAGGGACAAATGAATAAAATTTGGTCTGCTCTTCCAGTGATCTGAATTCTTGCAATGATTTCACAATCATTCATCCCCAGACAAAGCCACTATTGGGACTTAAAATTTCATGCAAATTTTAGGTCCCCATATTAAAAAGATGATTTTAACACTCAGACTCAAGTGTAAAATTAGTCTCAAGAGCACATTTTGAAAAATCATAATTTTGGATCTATTCAATTTCACACAAAATCATTTTTCCAACATGTTCATTTACCATATGGGAACGTGCATGCCAATTTTTAGCTTCATATGATCAGTTTTGACAAAGTTTCAGTAGGCCAAGTTAAAGGGTTTTTGAGAAAATCTACTATCAGCATAGTGAAATATGTTAGAGTGGCCTACTTTGAGGGTAAATATTAAGAAAATGAATAATGGTCATGACAAACCAGCTGGTGCTCTTGAATCTCCCTATCTCAAGGTGCATCCATGCCAATTTTTAGTGTGTTTGGACATCATTTAGTATTTTTGCAAAATCAATTCCAAACTGATTTTGCACAGTTTTATGACTGCATTCCCAGAACAGCTGCAAAGTGATCAAGTTTGATTTCTAATATTCTTCGGAGGAAGAGAATTTATGAAAAACCCATTTGCCTACATGTTCATGTGACCTAAAGGAACTAATCCTCTAAGTTACAGTTTCTCAAAATTACATTTGATATTTTTTCAAAAGGGCAAAGTGGCAAGTTTTAATTCAGTTTAAACAGTCATAAAAAATGGTTGACTATGCAACTTTGATTGTGAGTAGCTTTCAATCCCAATAACTTCATGCCAAATAATTTCACAATCATACTCCCCTACCATCAATCAACATTTTGGTGCATTTTCTTGGCTTTTCAAGATCATTTGATCAGTTTTCAAAAGCCATTTTGGAGGCCACTTGACTATTTTTGACTGCAGTGCAAGATGTCTAAAAACAAATTCTAATGATTACCCATTCAATTTTAAGTGTTCATATGAAATATAAGAGAGTCCCTTCCCATGTCAAGTTCAACAAACAGAGGGATTGCCATTATGATCAATAGCCCGACTTCACCTCGACACATCAAAAGGCCAAGAAGAAATTCAACATGAGCATAAAAATGATTTAGAACCAAAAGAACTTCACATGGACACCCGCACTTGCTGGAAAGATAGTTTGTGAGATACAAAACTATGGTAGCTTCTAAAGGTGTTGTTGGAACTTTGCAAATTGATTTACCCTTCAGCAAAGAGATAAGTACGGTGCATAAAAATGAATTCCCAAAAAATAACGCATAAGCACTCTACGTATTTAGGGCAATATGAATCTAACGGGACAGTTGTGAATATACAGTTTGAGTGTGAAATTTTTGATATGTTTTTATCTAGAGTATGGCTGCATCGAAGTCTTGTTAATATGTTATTCAGGCCTGCATCTTGGACGTGATCATGTCAAGGAAGAATATGGCTGAGTGAATAAGGTTAGCTTACAGCCTCCATTGAGAAATCCTGATGAAGACGGTGGAACCAAATACCAAAATGTTGATCTTATTGTGAATGTTACCAAGACTCTATGTAAAAAATAGAAACCCTAAAAGTGTAGCGAATGAACAAAATAAAACATTATTGGCAGGAGAAGGCTGGTCGGAGGGAAAATTTAATTTTTTACCGATCTCGTAAGTTATGCCGATAGAAACTTCATCAGGGAGATATTCTACTATCGAAAGAAGAAAATTAAAGTCTTTCTGATGATGCAATGTTTGGTAGATGACTTGAGGAAGAAGTAAGTATTGAAATAAATGGCATTACAACATGGAAAATATAAAAGAAATTTAAATTTTGCGAGTAAAATCCGGTAAACATTATATAGAATAAAGATGGAGCTTCATCAACCAAGACAATTGATATCGGTGGAAGGATTTAAAATTCTCATCAAGTCCTGCTGATGACTAACAAAGAATAATTCATCGTAGAAAGAAGTAAGATGGAATTGGGAGTAAAATAAAATCTTCTAGATGCTTCAAAGTCCGTCGATACTCCACTATACATGAGAGGATTTTTTCACTCACAGATGGGAGAATGAAACAAATGAGATTTATTATTAAGATAATGGTAAAATATGAATGATAAAAAATTTACACTCAATAGTGTAAAATATAATTACATTTTCATCTAGGGGTTAAATATTTCACCGGGAAATTGTAAAAGAAAATAAATGGTAAAATGAGTAATTACATTTCCACCAGAGAAGTCAAGTAATAGTTGATCATTTTACTCAATTTGTTAAATGAGAAATGCAACAAAGGGGAATAAGTTCATCGGAACGATTAAATAATGGGTAATTATTTACCCTAAGGGGTGATCAATTAAATTGGATAAAATATTTCAACCACACGGAGTATTTTTTACCAAAGGAGTTATAAGGCAAGTAATTATTTTATTTTAAGAGGTGAAGAATGTGATTTCCAACAAAGGATAATTGCCAAAATTATTATTTTTCACGAGGCTACAAAAATGGAGATTAAAGATTAAAATATTTAATTTTCCAAAGGGGCAATTAATTAAATATTTTATTTTTTCGATGATAATTGAAGAGTTGCACCAAACAGATGTTGTGAAGAGTCACAACCCTAAAGAAACAAATGTATATATGTATAATAAAATCATGTCATAGAGGGGAGATTTAGGAGAAATAAGTAGGTTAGGTAGTTGGATAGGGTGAACTATTGCCGAAATAAATATTATGCTATACATTGTAAAATCTTTTCAAATTATGTAATGGAGAAGAATGCATAAATTTGGTGATCCAATTATGGTGTCAGTTGTTTGTTGAATTTCTTTGAAAATATTATTTGGTTGTCTCCAAGGTTGTCACTTCTTGATTATTTAAATTGAAATATCAAGGATATTCTTCAATTTATCAAAGCACACTTGCTGCTCTTATGTGGTTCAGTTAATTGGTTCCTACAAGACATGATTAAATCCTTCTAATTAATCACAGTAATTTGGAAAAGGACATTTGGATTATTGAGAAGAATCTGATAATTACACTCTTGCCTGTTTATACAAGTTATAAACATAAAAGTACCAAACAATTTGAATTGTATCCAAAAATATGACACAAATATTATTTACCTCTTGACTCCATTAGCCCAATAGAAGTAGGCACTGGTCACACCATCCACATTTTAGAATTCAATAAAATATTTGTTCAAAAACACTCACATCTCATGTTCAATATTAGGATTAGGAGTAATTTGTAAGCTTTTATCTATTACATTTGTGCCATCGTAATAGATCCATCAAATCAATCAAGTCACATCATTTAAGTCTGCTTCATTCTTATAGGTATACCCATCTAGGTCTAGCAACACCTGAAAAGTAGAAGGTCTAAACCATTTGGCCTCATCTGTTACCCTAAAATGTACCAAGAGTTTGGCAACCTCTTGAGGTACTTTACCTACGTTTTTGAGAGCTAACACTATCCATCCATCCTCTCATCTTTCTATCCCCCCATCTTTATCTCCATCCATCCCACTGCCATCACTCCTACCTCTATCTCACATCTTTCTAATCTCCTATAACTTTTCCATTACTCATCTATTCATCCCATTGTCCTCCCAATTAATCTTTTGATAATTTGGATAACTATCCCATGTTTGAGCTTCACGCAATTCAAACCCTCTTGTAAATATTATACGTCTTCTGCATAAGGTTAGTCTTGTGACATCATCTAGGTCCATCATTTTACACACTTGTCATTAGGTCCCATCCTTGTGTGTTTTTTGTTGTCAAGATCCCCTAGCAAGCGAGTACTTCAATAAAATCCATTAGCCCCTTTAGGTTTCAACTATATTGATAATCTCATATCATGAGAATCCTAGGTCCTATCCATCCATCATTGATCTTTGCAAGATATATCGTTCCTCACATCAAACCACATCAACCCCATCCACCATCTTTATGGAAAAAGGTACTCAATATATTTTGTTATTCCATTGATGCTTTTGGAATTTTTGTTTATCTTTACTTTGGGCTTCCTACTTTACCTACTCAAGGTTGTCATGATCTATCATATCATGTTTTGCTTTGACTAGTGAAACTAGGGAAAGTCTTGGCTTTTTATTTGTTGTGTTTTCTTGGTATGTCTTGTGTTGTTTCCACCAAGATCCTTTGTGATCTTGTGTTATGTTGGGGCATTCCTTCTATTTGTCGTTTTCCAACATCATGCCCACCAAAGTTACTTGTGACTTTGTGAGATGTTGGACTACCCTTTTGTTTGTTGTGTCAATCCTATGCATGAGATACGAAGTCACCTTGGTTCCTCATACCTTTGTGCATAGTATACCATTCTATATCAAATTAAGTGCT